>VYZP01013168.1:20887-60301 GCA_013400635.1 Hypocryptadius cinnamomeus
CCCCGCCGCAGCCCCCTCCCCACTCCCCGCGGGGGTCGGGTCGGGAGGCGGCCCCAGCCCCACCTTGTTGATCTCCTCCAGCCGCCCGTCCTGCGGGGCCCTCCGCAGCCCCCCGCCGCTCGGCCGGCGCGGAGCCGCCATCGCACCGAGCCGCTCGGTGCCCGCCACCGCCTTAAATAGGGGCGGGCAGGGCCGGGCCGGGCCCTCCGCCCCCCGCCCTTAACCCATTCCCCGCCCCAGCGGGCGGGTGGCGGAGCCCGCATCGCCCCGCGCCGGGAGGGCAGCGAGGTATCCGCGGTGGGCTCGAGGTGCCCGAGCACCGGGGGAGGCACCGCCGCCTCTGGGCTTCCCGCAGGAGGGAAGGGACCGGCTCCCTCTGCCCGCACCGCCCGCCGGGTGCGACTCCGGGACACCGGGGATCGCTCCGGAGCTGCCCTGGGAGCGGCATCGCCCCGCCGGTACCGGCGGCAGAGCGACGGGGCGGGATGGTACAGCCGCTTCCAGGCGCTGGATTAACCCTGGAGTGCGAGCAGCGGGAAAAGGAATGAGCCGAGGGACAGTCACGGCAGAGGTGATGTCCCGGCCATGCGTGTCCCGGCCAGGGTCGCACGCCCCCGCGGTGTCAGCCTGACACCTTATGTTAAAATCATGTACTAACGTGGGGTTTAGTGGGAATTTTCAGACATCACCACCCCAAATGCCGCCGCATCTCAACCCCTGCTCTTCAAAAGCAGCAAACTCAGGTACAGTGTGCTCTCCTGCCACCACACACCCTGGATGGACAGCTGTATGTTATATTAAGAATTTTTAATGGATACAGCTCTAGGCAGGTGGCATTAGCTGAAAACACAGAGTTCCAGGGAGAGCAGGAGGCAGCGTGAACCACATCTTCAGCAGCAGGCACACAGCAAGGCTTGACATTTCTGTAAGAGCAGCAAATTTGTGTGTTCACTGGAGATGTATAATTGTCCTCCCAGAGAGACAGTAAGTGGCCATGGCCCCCTGCCTCTGGCCAAGCTGGATCACGCTGTGCTCTCCCTGTTCCATGGTTTTGCTTTCCCAGAGCTGTCCTTGGGCAGCAGCAGGGGAGCCCCTGCCATCACACCCCCACAGCACTGCAGCTCTGGCACCCCACTCCTTGGGCAGCTTTTGTGCAGAATTAGAAGGATGATGCTTTGTTTTTAGTAGGAGAATCCTGTGTTCCTTCCAGGCCACTGGACCCACCAGAGATGTTGCTGGGGGAATTCAACATCAACGGTAGCAATTTTACATAAATTACACAAGACTTTAGCAAACCTGATTTGCAGCACTGTGAGCAGAAAAATCATAGGTAAAACCGGTTGAAAAATGAAGCAAGCTCCAGCCTGGGGACTCGTTTCTGGTCTCATGGGAATGACTTCAGCTACCTGGAGTCACGGCACAGCCAGCACAAGGTGGGCTGAGCCAGGACCTGGCTTGTCCTGCAGCCCAGCCCACATGGGAGCACAGAGGAGCATAAATGCCTTTCCTTTAAAGGCAATACAGCCACTGACCTCTGCCACCCCGTGGGAGTGACACAGGGTGTCCAGCTGTTCCCCATCCAGTCCACACTGGCTGCACAGCCTGCTGCCATCAGCCAGCTTCTCTCCAGTGGGGCTCGTGGGGCTGTGGGTGCTGCTGCTCTGACACCTTCCTTGACTGCATCTCTGCCACCCAGCCCCTGGGACTGGTGGCAACTGGCTGTTTTGTAGCCATGCCTGGTGACATTCAGTAAGCCAAGGAGAGCTGGCTGTGGCCTTGTCTTACCCTGGAGCAAGGGAACAGCAGGACCTGAGCTCCTCACATATTGAAGCAGGCTGAGGATGTCCCAGCTGCCTTCCAGGAGCTGGGTGAGGATCCATCTTTGCTTTATTTCTGCTCATCGATTTAGCTCTCCCTGCTGTGAACTCCCTTCCCTTGGGAAGCAGGCAAGCTGTGTGCCCTCCGGCAAGCAGCTCTCTGCCTGGCTTCACCAGGATTCCTCTCTGCACCTCTGTGACCACAGCCCATGAGCATGACACTGCAGGGTGCTGTGGAGCAGGACCAGCTTCCAGCACGTGTGAGAGCCTCTTTCTTCTCCTGGGGCAGGAGGGAGTGCCGGGCAGTACAGCTTGGGTACATTGCATACTTGGTAAGCTGTCCCTGCCCAGTGCGCTGTGCTGTGATGGGAAAGGAGGGATGGAGGAGATCTGTGAGGATTCTTTGTTCACTCTGCAGTGAGAGACCAACCCTGGAATGGCTCCATATCCTGCACAGGAACATCAGTGCCCCTGGTAGATGGGTGTCCCCCATCCCAAGGACAGAGGTGGTGGCTGGAGTCATGCTGCAGAGTGCTCAAGATGCGGAGCCTGAACGGGTGTGGAGAAGGACCTGGGGTGTGATACTGTACAGAGGGCAGTGTGAGGAGCTGTGGGAGGGATTGATGCTGGTGAATGCAGAGTGTCCTTTCCTCTGCCATTCCCTGTGCAGGGTGGGCACAAAGGACATGTGGCAGCAGCCAGCGACCTGTCACTTCGAGCAGCTCTCAGGGAGGCTCCGCAAAATGTCCTCCAAGTTCTGCTTGTCAGCCCGTATCTCAGCCAAGTCGCTCTCAAATGCTTGGATCTTCTCCTGCTGCCGTGCTGCCTCCTGCTGCAGCCAGCTGAGCTGGCTGGCCAGGGGTCCTGGTGTGGCCAGGTGCAGCCACAGCTGCTCCAGCTGCAGCCTCCCCATGCTCAGCACTGCGTCCACCTCCGTGTCCTGCTCCAGGTTACCTGGGCAAGGAGAGAGAGGACATGGATGAGAGCAGAGAGGTGGACAGGAGATGTTCTGGATGTGCTCCATGGCACCAGGCAAACTACAGGCAGTGGGTGCAGCAGGGCATGGAGGCTTTGCAGCTTCTCACTGATCACAGATAAGCAAACAGAACTGTGGCTCCAGGCAGGGCCTGGGCACTTCTCTCTCTTACAAATGGGTCATGGTTTCCACCCTTTTGCAAAATTTCTTGGATGCAAGAGTCCTGGAATGCTCAGAAATAGACACGTGATAAAAACAGGAGGAGCTGGAGCAAGACCAAGCAGCAACAAGGAGCAAACCCAGTCTAGCACAGCCCTCGGTTCCAAAGGGACTTTGCCAGCCTTGAGGATCCCAAGGAAGATCAGAGCAGACATGAGCACACACATTCAGCAAGCCCCAATTCATTCTTCATGAGGGTTTTCCTCAAGACATGAGGCTTGCTGAGACCATGGATGATTTCAGCCAAAGAGCACCCAGCTCAGCCTGGATGGCCATCAGGCAGGAGTACCAGTGAGCAGGAGAGCCCTGGCCCCCAAGACCCCAGCCCTCTCCCTGGAACCTGCACCCCATTTCCCCCCAGATCTCACCTAGGCTGTTCAGCAGGTTGTTCAGGGTCTCAATGTCCGACATGAGTGAGCCCCGGGCTTCCTGGAGACTTTTTGCCATTTCACTCACCTCTGACCCCACCTTCCAACAGAGACAGACACCCAGATCAGGGACACCACTGACCCTTGGCTGGATGGTAGAGGAGATCCCAGGAACATCCCCAAGGTGTTGTCCCTGTAGTGGAGCTCCCAAGCCAGGTTGTTCCCTATGCTTGGGACTGTGGGCAGAGCTACTTCCATGCTCTGGAGGACACAACCTGCCTGAGGGTACCAAACTGACCTGCTGTGCCTCCTCCAGGTCTCCCCTGAGCTTCTCAGCCATGTGCTCCTGCCGGGAGAGCTCCCACTGGGTCTCATTGGCACGCGTAGCGAGCTGGCTGGCATGTTTGAGGGCCTGTTTGCTCTCCTGCAGCACAGCCCGTGCCCTCTGCAAAGGACAGAGATGGAAACAGTCACCTGGGGACACACAGCCCTGCCTGCAGCAGCCTGGGCTCTGCAGGTGATGGCTGCCAGCCTGGCCATGCCCAGCAGCTCCACCTCAATCCCTCAGCTCAGACCTTGGCACTCTCCTTAGAGACTTGCTCAGCCTCCCCAGCTGTCCTCTGGGCTGTGGTGGAGATGGACAGGGAGTTTCCCAGTGTCTTCTCTGCCTGTTTAATCTTCCTGTGAGCATCCACCATCACTCTGTCCCGCACAGTGGCCATCCTCCTCCTCAGGGCAGCCCGACTCTTCCGATGCCCCAGTACCTTCTTCATGCCTATGGGAGCAACCTGCCCATCACCAAACTGTCCAGTTCTCCCCTTGTCACCTGGTGAGAGCCAAGTTGTGGCTGGAGATGCTCTGACTGGTGCCTTTTACCTTCCAAGCTGGCCAGGAGGGACTCGGCATTGGAGAGCACAGCTTTTCCTCGGGAGACAGCCATGGTGGCCATGTCATGGGCAGAGCCAGCCCGGTCCTGCAGCTGGGAGAGGACAAGAGAGGAGGAATGAGGCTGGGCAGCCGGGAAATGTGGGATTCAGCCTGCTCCTGTTTGGCAGGCAAGCTCCTAGGGATGTCTGGGAGCCCAAGGGAAGATGTCTCCCAAAACATCCTCTCCTAGCTCCCTGGCTGCAGGCACGGTCCCTCCAGTTGCTGGAGCAGCAGGGATGGAGCTCCCCATTCCTGTGAGCAGCAATTACCTGCTTGAAGCCACGAGTCCTTTGCAGCTCCAGGTGCAATCCAGCTGCCAGTGTGCGGGATGCCTCCACAGCCTGCTGAGCCAACGGCTCCTGGGCTGCTGCTGCCTGCTCCAGCACTGCCAGCTCCTGTTCCAGGTCTCCAGCCTGCATTGGCAGCACCTGCTGCAGGATCCGGAGTGCCAAAGGCTCCATGAGATCATCTCCCAGCTCAGGAGGCAGCACTGGTAAAGCAGGAGGTAGGGATGCCAGCTGGAGCTGGAGCTTGGGTGCTGCTCACCTGCCCCAGAGCAGCCACCTGCAAAAGTCTCTCAGCCAAGTCAGCATGTGCCTGTTCCACGGCTGTCAAAGCTCTCCTGGCCTCCACTGCCACCTTTGCCATACCAGCACCCAGCTCCTCCTGTGCCTGCTGGATTTCCTCATACCTACACAAACAGGACACTGCTGTCAGCCGGGCCCTCTGGTCCCTTGAGGGATGAAGAGGACAACTTGGCCCTGGACATGGATGTAGCAGGAAATTCTGGGGGCTTTTCCTGAACCCCCCAGCACACAGCACCCTGTCCCTCTGCTTTACAGCACTGTGGTGCAATGGGTTTGAAGGTGCTCAGCACGTGCCTGTTGGGCAGGTGAAAAATCCCTGTGACTGAGCCCTGTAACAAGGACCTGGCCAGAGGAAAGGGGCTCTGGTGCCCTGGCAGTCCCTCACCCGGCCTCCAGCTCGTGCTGCATGTCCTGTGTGGTGTTCCTCTCCAGCAGGTTCTGCAGGAGCTCAGAGCTGGCGTTGGAGGTACGCAGTGCTCTCCTGACCGCGGCCTCCACCTGTGCCATGGAGTCCTTGTGGCTGCAGGGACAAGGACACCCAGACAGAGGAAATCAGGATTAACCTCCTGGCAAAGGAGTGCCCCCTGCACCCCCAGCTGGGCTGACAGCTTCCTCTGCCTGTTCAACTCTCACCTCTTGGACAGAGCCTGGGCCTCCAGTGCCCAGTGGCTCCAGTTTGTGGGCTGCCGTGGGATTTCCTGGGGAATTTCCTAGGAATGCAAACAGCAACATTGAGAGCCTGGCAGGGAGCAGGCACCCCTGGACCCTGCCAGCCCAGCACCACCAAGAACCTCCCAAAGGGCTAGAGCAAGGAAAATATCTCCTCTTGACTCAGCTGCAAGGAGGGCTATACCCACAAGGACCCCAGGCTTTCCCACTCACCCACTCTGCTGGTCATGTCCCACCCCAACAGTCCTGGGAGGCATATCCCAGTGCCCCCCAGGATTGTCACCACCCCCCTCAGGAGCCCCCACCGTGGTAGCCAGGGTGTCTGCAGCGTGCAGGATCTCCTGCTGAGCTGACTGCAGCACAGCCCCGATCTCCGAGAGCAGGGTGCAGGTCTTGGGGGGTCCATGGTCAGAGCATCTGGTGGCCCGGCTGGCATTGGTGAGACGGCCTTGTGCAGTGTTCAGTGCCCCTGCCAGCTGCCCCACCTGTACCAAGAGGGTGGCCCAGGCACCTGTGGGCAGCACAAGCATCTCGTTGCCCTTTGGGGTTGCTCAGGGCTCCCTGCTTCCCTGTGGAGCTGCCCCATGCCCCAACCCCTGCCTAACTCCTACTAATGAAAGGGGAATACAGTCCCTCTGGGTGCTCAGGAGAGACCCAGGAATTCAGCACCCAAAGGGTATCTATGTGTTGGTGCTCAGCCCCCAATAATGCCCATCACTGCCTGCTCCAAGATCTCAGTTGTGTGAGCATCCCTGCAGTGCTCTGTCCTCCCAAAAAGGCATGTCCCCTCCACTGTCCTCCCCCCTAGTCACACCACACTGAGGCCAGCACCCACCTGGGACCTCCTTGCACCCACCCAGCATGTCACAGCACCCTGAGGGAGCAGAGGGTGAAACAGGTGGAAGGAAGGAGAGTCCCCTGTACCTCTCAGGAGGTGTGGGCTGGGCAGCCCATCTCCACGGGGTGCATCTCCCAGCATGGCAGACTGGCCCAGGTGGGCATCACATCCTGGCTTCTGCAGCCATTCCTCCATCTCCTGCAGCCTGGCCTTCAGGCGGTCAGCCTGGCAGGACAGGGGGGACACGGGGGGACAGTGAGACACTGCAGGGGTGGGGTGCTGTGCCTGCCTGAGCAGTGCACAGGCTGTACCTCGTCCTTCACCAGCCCGTAGCAGGCAGGGCACTGCTGGCATCGGGAGCTCAGTGGCTCAAGGAAGAAGTTGGCCTGGCAGCGGTCACACTTGTAGCCCACGAAGCCAGGCTGGCAGAGGCAGGTGCTGTTCTCGTGGCACTGTGGGGTGATGGAGCCCAGCGGGGAGCAGTTGCAGGCTGCAGTGGTGGCAGAAAGGCATCACACTGTGGCTGCCAGCCCTGCTTTAGGAACAAAGACGCAGTGCCCATTCCCATTACCTCGGCAGCCCCTGGCAGAGAAGCCGAAGAAGCCGTGCTGGCATCGATCACATTTCTTCCCTGTGACACCAGGTTGGCAGGAGCACTGCCCTGTCTGCATGTGGCACCCACTCTCCCGTGACCCTGTTGGGTGGCACTCACAGCTGGCATGAAAAGTGGAGGGTCATGAGCAGGCAATCAATGCAGAGAGTAGAGCTGGGAACATGGAGCCACTCCCTGGCAGCCCCATGCCCTGCCCCACATACCTCTTGCACCCCACAGTGGGCTCCAGGCCATAGTAGCCAGGCTGGCACTGCCCACAGGCTCTGCCTGTCACGTGTGGGAGGCAGTGGCACTGGCCCGTGCCAGGATCACAGCCCTCCAGCCTCGGGTCTGAGCCACTGGGGTTGCAATCACAAGCTGTGGGAGACAAAATAACCCTTAAACCCCAGCATGGGGCTGGTGGATTGGACTGCAGGAATGGTGCACTGGGCTGAGCTCCTGACAACGTGGAGAGGCACGTTCCCCCATCAGCCAGGGCTCCAAAAAGCCCCTGCAGACCAGAGTCTCTGGGGAAGGATGGCAGTGGAGCAAGAGGGCCGAGGGGAACACGTGGGGGTAACCTGGACCATCCATCAGCCCCTAAACCTGCTGGGCGTCCCCTTCCACACTCTGCCTTCACTGCTGGGAGGATTTTTGGCTGCAAGTAAGCTGTGCCCGGGGGCTGTACGTACGTGCACACTTCCCAGCAGGGCTGGGAGCCAGCGCATCTCCGTAGAAGCCCGGCCGACACCTCTCACAGTGGTCGCCCATTGTGTTGTAGAGGCAGCGCAGGCATCGGCCAGACACGGGGTCACAGTTCCCCACGGCATTGAGATCCACGTTCCCGTGGCACTGGCACGGCTCACAGGGATGCACGGGACCCCTCTGCCCCAGGGGGTCGCCGAAAAACCCGTCATCACAGAGCTCGCAGCGTTTTCCTGGAGAAGGTGGAACGGTGGGGAGGATCCAGCCGTGCCCACGCTGCCCACAGCCCCTGTGCCCACCCAGCCCCAGCCTCACCTCTCTGCCCCGGGGGGCAGTGGGTGCAGACCACCTCCCCACTGCTGGGCACCTCGGTGCAGGGCGAGCGGCCGGGGCAGGGGCAGGGCTTGCAGTCATCAGAGCGCCCTACGAAGGGGTTGCCGTAAAAGCCGGGGCTGCAGCGCTCGCAGGAGGGACCCTCTGTATTGTGCAAGCATTGGCAGTGCCCTGCGGGGAGGAAAACGGAGCTGAGGGTCCGCGAAAACCCCGAATAACAGCAGGGACTGCGGGAGGGATAGAGAGCCCAGCGCTGAGCGTGGCAAGAGGGATGTGCAGCTCCGGGCGAGGGGTCGCACATCTCCAACCAGTGCTCGGGACATTTTCCCTCCTTGCCCTGTCTTTGGTCGAGGGAGAAGGTTTTGGAGAGGACACGGAGGCCACAGCGATGCAGGGACGAGGCAACGCTGGTACAGACAGCTCCATCAATGTGTGCGGAGGCTGCCGGCGCCTGCCGTAATCCACAACACATTTCTGAGTGTCGAGGCGCGTCCTTTCCAGCCCGCCTTGCAAAACACAAGCAGCCGGCCCGGCACCCACCGGGGAGCATCTCCTCCAGAGCGAGCCGAGCCGGTGAGTCAGCCTCCCAAAATCGGCTGTGAGGAGGAGAGGGAGGAAGAGGAGGAAGAGTGCTCAAGGAACCCCCCACCTCCAGGCAGATGCTCTGCTTCACTGGAGAGAGAGGAGCCAGGGGGAGGATTTTCCCCTATGTTTTGTGGGGTCGGGTCATACCAGGAAGGCTGCGCAGGAGGGGGTGTTATTCCATTTTCCCCACATCCAGGCAGAGTCAGACGATGGAAAATAAAGGAAAAGCGGGTGGCAGGAAGAAGTGGAAAAATAAACTAAAGGAAGTGCGCAGGCTGGCAGCGCCCAGGCCGGAACATCAAAAGTCTGGCCCCATCCCTGGGGACAGTGCAGTCGGCGGCGCCAGCCCCACTCTGCGGGATGAGGGCGGGTTTGCAGAGCTGCCGCCGTGTTTTCGTGGGCAGGGCAGGGGCATTCACCGAGCACTCTGCCTCCTCCAGCCCTCTCCATCCCTGCCGTACATCATTATTACTCCCCACTGAGGAGAACCAGCCACCGAGGGGGTGGGCTGCCAGCACGAGAGCTGGCTCCTCTGGTGTCTTTCCTCTGTGTTTTCCTGCTTTTTTCTTTGTTTCTCTGCTCGGGTTAACCCTCAGATTGCAGATTCCAGAGCTGCCCCCAGTCCTGCTCCTCTCATCGGGCAGTGAAGCTGCCCATGAGACCCAGCCTAGCAAAACCCTCTCTGCTGCCCTGGCCCCTGCTCCCCCACTCCTCTGAAGACCAGCACCCTTCCCTTCTCCTCCTTAGAGGTCATAAAGTATCATGAAAAATGCTCCTCCAATTATAAATTACCACCATTATTGCACTTCATTAATAATCTCTATCTTTGCAGTTATGAACCCTGTCGCTAGAACCACCCAAAAAATTCAACTTGCAAATTTTGGGAACCACAACCTCACCAATGGTTCCCAGCTTCCCTCAGAACAAGCAAAGGCACGGATTTGTCACCCACGCATGGAGCAGCAGGTGAGTGGCAGGGCCGGGGGGTGCACACCTGTGAGGGGGTGGCAGTCCCCGTGCTGGTTGCAGGTGCAGGGCACGCAGCTGACGAAGGGGCCGCCAAATGGGATCTCCCTCTTGAATCCAGGTGCGCAGGACTGGCAGAACTGCCCGGCGTATCCCATGGGACACGTGCACTCCTCCACCCAGCCCGCCCGTGTGCCTGGCCCGGGGCGAGCAGATGTGAGCTGGACCTCGCTCAGGGACAACCTGCCTGTGAGAGGGGAGAACGGTGTGGGAACAGGATGGTGCATCCCCTGCTCTGCTCTGAAATGCTCCAGACAGGCACAGGAGACCCCAAAATACCTCCTTGGGAGCGCAGGGGTGTTCACAGAGAGGAGGCAGCCCCTGCCTCAAAACACCCCCTCGAGAGCCTGATGCTGCACTGATGTCTCCAGTCCCACCCCAGCCTGGTCCCCATGGGGATGTTCTGTGGAGCCACCCACCTCTCACGGGGCCATGGCTCACGCGGAGGCGAAGGGAGGTCAGGTTGGAGAGCAGGCGCTGGAAGCTGAAGGCTGACAGCAAAGGCTCCGCACCCTCCTCTGCCTCATGCAGCCTGTTGAAGAGGGAGTGGGGGAGGCAGGACAGGGCCAGCCTGAGCTGGGTGGTGCAGGACAGCTCAGCTCCTGGCTGGGACCCGGGCACCACACAGTTAAATCCCTGAGGGGGGCAGAGAGCAGTAAAGGGCAGCCCAGACAAATCAGACAATGAGCCCTAAATCCCACTGAGTCTCCCCAAAACTCAGTGATGGGTACCTGAAGGTGACAGCCTGCTTTCCATGCTGGAGCTGGCTCTTGCTGCTGGACATGGTGATCTTCATCCCCTCGCCCTCCAGCAGCAGCTGGACCTGGAGCAGGGGCACCCCGGGTTCTGTTCTTGTCCCGTTCTCCACTCCCAGCAGCAGGAACAGGAGCTGCCCGTAACTGAGGCGCTGGTTCTGCAGAAACTTTTCTGTGAGGGGAGAGAGGAGCAAAGTCTGTAGGACATGGAGGCACCAGCTCTGCCAGGACTGCCAGTGCAGTCCTATTCCCACCACCACCATCAGGAGCCATAGTCACCCTCCTAGAGTGGTGCCAGCTCCAACCTGACCTCCTGGGCTCCTGATCCACTGTTCCAATACCCCCCACTGTCTTCTGCTACAGAAACATGCTCAGCTCTGGAATGGAGCCCAGTGCCTCCTGCACCAGGATAGCAGTGGGATGAGAGCACCAGGGGGTTCTCACGGCAGAGCAGCCCCCCAGGGACCCAGCACACACAATACCTGGTGCAAGAAAATCCACTGGCTCCTCTCCGTCCCACTCGGTGATGATTTCCCGGCCAGCCCAGCGCAGAGGCAGGTCTGTGGTGCCTGGAGCTGTGGCAGCCCAGCCCTCCAGCCCTGTGTGACAGGATACAGTGGCAGGGCACAGCTAAGGGAGCAGTGAGCCCCTGCCAGCACAGCAACAGCAGGGTGCTGCTTTCAGGGGCTCTGTCCCTCCTCCCAACACCCTCTTGAGTCTTGGAAGGGGACAGCACTTTGTAACACCCTGCCCCACTTGGGCTCTGTGCTCTCATGAGCTGGAGGGTGGCCTTAACCACCCCTCATCTATTTACTTTCTTAGATTTGGAGGAAATTATTATCTTTAAACTTTTGCCTTCTTCCTGTGCTGCCATTCTAACATTACTGTGGGCTGGTGAGCACAGGAAGCCTGAGGAGAAATGCTGGAGAAGCCCAGAAGAGGCAGGGTGTAGTTGCATTAAGCTGGTTTCCTTAAGAAACCAGTTAAACTCCCCCTCACTCTGCAGGGTTAGTTATTTCTTCCAGCCCTGCAGGACAAACACTTGGAAATCTCTCAAGTGGGCTGTGCTCTGTTATCAAATTATCCCCAATTTATACTTTCACCCAGTATAAGAAAATTTCATCTGATCCCCCTCCACTGTGGACTAGGGAATGTTTTGGGGAGCTGGGATTTAGAAGGGTGCTGTGGCCGCATCTCAGCTCAGAAACTGCCAAACCAGTCCCCAAAGGAGCAGCCCCAAACTGGCTGTGTGGAGGATGGAAAAAAAGACTCGGTTTAAAGCCTGGCTCAGTTTCAAGGCCGTGGAAGACATTCCAGCAGCAGAGCAATTGGCAGCGCGGTTTAAAGGCAATTAAGATCCACCCGTGCCTGGCGCATTCGTATCCATCTGGGAAGAGCGAGGCAGAGCGGGGTGCCTGCCGTGGGTGCCCGTCCCTGCGGTGTCCCCGCGGCGGGGCTGCACACGCCGGCGTGCGCGGCAGATGGCAGGGTTTCCCCAGCATCCCGCACGCATCCAGCCCTGCCAGCGCAGCCCTGCCAGCAGCCGGGCAAAAGCACCACCTCCCGCCCGTCCAGCCGAGTTGTCACATCCCAGCCGAGCATGGGGAGAGAAGGGAATAATTGGGGAAGTTCCCAGCAGGCTGCGTCCTATTATTTTTTTTATCTTTCTGAGCTGATGTTTAGTGCTCCTCCAGTCTCTGGTGTGGTGCAATGTCCATGCCTGGCCCCACAGCCCTCCCTGAGCCACGCACAGCCCCAGGAGCAGGTTGGCATGGAGGGATGCCACGGGGAGTCACGGACACCCTGTCCCCGTGGAGCTGGGGGCAGAAGCAGAGGTTTAACAGTAAAGCATGGGCAAGCCAGAGAAATCCCTCTCCACCCATCACCACCAGTTAGCTCCAAAGGGAGGTGCTCAGCCCCAAAGAGGGACATTCAGCCACATCCTTCCCAAACATTTTTGGCTGAAATTGGCAGAGCAGTGCCCTCGGTTCCACCTGGGCTGGGAAGGGGGGGATCGTTACCTTGGCTGAAGTCGGAGCGGATGTGGGTCTCCTCGTAGCCATCTGCCGCCCTGCAGGCGCTGGAGTGGCCGTAACAGAAGCAGCTGGTGCAGCCGATGGGGTTGTGGGGCTGCAGGTTAAACCAGCCCGGCTGGCACCTGGACACGGGAGGAAACAGGAGTATGTGGCACAGGGCAGGCAGAGCTGCAGTGTCTCCATGTGGGACACTGGTGACAGCTCCTTTGAGCCCAGTCCCAGTGGTCCAGAGGAATGCAGCCCCACAACCCTGTCACCAATTTCAAGACTGGAAAGGGACAGTCTTCCTGTCCCCTGCCACAGCCACGGTGCTCACCTGTTGCACAAGTGCCCCTCCACCCTCTCCTTGCAGGTGCAGTGCCCCGTGTTGGGGTCGCAGGTGCCCACGCTGCCCGCGGGGTCACAGGTGCAGGGTCTGGATGGGGTGAGATAAAGGCAGGAGGTGATCCTCGGTCCCATCCCACTGCCCCTGCCTAGGGCTGGGTTCCTCCTCACCTGCAGCCACCTTCGCTGAGGCTGTGGTAGCCGTCCTTGCAGCGCTCACACTTCCAGCCCGTCACGTTGGCTTTGCAGACGCAGGTCCCCGAGTTGTCGCACTGGGGCTGCAGGGAACCTGCGGGGACCCCGGCCAGCCCTGAGGCTCAACCCCAGCCGGGGAGAGACACAGGACGGGGAAGATGGGGAAACCCCGAGCAAGAGAGGGTCCACTAAAACCATCCCTCCCAGCAAACTCCGGCTGGGTTATCAGTAGTTTTGCAGCCGGAGCCCGGCTGGGCACAGCCGCACGCACCTGCGGGGTGGCAGTGGCAGGGCTGGCAGGCTCCCTGCGGCTCCCAGCGGTAGTAGTTCTGCCTGCAGCTCTCACAGTGGGGCCCGGCCGTGTTGTCGCGGCAGTTGCGGCAGTGTCCCCCGTGCCCGCTGCGCCGGAACAGCTCCCGGTCGTAGAAACATTCCTCGGAGCGGCCGCTGCAGTTGCAAGCTGGGGGAGAGGCAGGAGGTCATGGGCACCTGGAGGGCACTGGAGGTTACGGCAACCTCCTGTGGGGTGAATGGGCCAGAGGGACCCGTTGGCTCAGCACTGAGAGTTTTCAGCGGTGCCTGTGCCCTTGGAAGCAGAGGTGGGTACAGTACAATGCACGGAGCAGATGGCTGCACTCGTGCGGTAAAGGGAATGGAAACACTCGGGGTGCTGCAGTGAAGGGGAGCCCCGGGGTACCAATCCTCCCTCCCTCCCAAAATGGAGCAGGTGCAGGAAGGGCAGGAGGTGCCAGATGAGCTGATGCAGCACCAGCGCAGCCCATCAGGGCCAGCCACCGCTGTGGCCACGGAGCCACCCGGGGGTACTCACGGAGGCACTCGTTGGCAGCCTCGGCCGTGCCTCGTGCCCAGGGCCGGTCCTGGTAGAAGGGCTGGCAGCGCTCGCAGTCGGTGCCAGCCGTGTGGTGCTGGCACACACAGACCAGCTGCCCGGCCTCGTCCGGCGCGCACTCGCTGGCGTGCCCGTTGCATTTGCACCTGCGGTGAGACCCCGTCACAGGGCAGTGGTGTGGGCAGCAGCAGCAGCAGTGGGACAGTGCCCAGGCTGTGCAGTGTGTGACCCTGCTACTGGGCTGGCTGTGAGGTGAGAGCAGCTCGGGCTGTGCTGGCCTTAAGGCTGCCCGTCGTGTCCCCAAGGCTCTCCCAGCCTGGCCAGTCAGGAGGTCGCACGCCGAGGGTGGCCTGTGCTAAGCAGTTGCAGCTGCTGACCCTGGAGGTGGGACAACAGCTACAGGTCTGCCTGGGGCAGACAGTGCTCTCAGGGATGGGGAAATTTTCCACTCCTCCCCGCTGGGGAAGCGCATGTGCAGCACAACCCACGGGCAGCACCAAGTGGGTGCCACCTGCATCTCTATCCCACATCTGCTGCCCTTTCCTACTGGCAGCTGTTCCAGCTTCTCTGCCTGTGGCCATGCTGATTCCAAGCTCCTCCAGCAGCCTCTGGAGCCTCAGGTCATCTTTCCACTGAACCCCATGGCTCCCCTTTTGCAGTGCCCAGGAACCAGCAGGGTCACGGGAGGAGCAACACAAGCCCCAGTGTCATTAAAAGCCATTGGGCAAATACAGCCGGTGGCACATGGAGTGGGGTAGTGGGCAAAAGACAATCTTTCTGCACAGCTGGGAGGTCTCCAGGTTTAATCACCCATCTCTGCACTTCCAGCTCCAGTTTACACATGGAGGAAGCCACATCTGAGCAGTTTGCCCCAAAATCACAATTCAGACAAGACTGAGGTGGGGAGCAGCTGCCCCAGTCCCACAGTCCCAAGAAGATTCCCATACTTCTGCCTGGCTGCTCCTCACCTGCCACCAACAGAGAAGTCAGATATGGCATAGTAGTACGACTGCAACACCTTGGGGTCCTTGAAGATGTCATCCCCAAATGTGTTGAGCCGGTTCAAGGAGATGAGCAGGTCAGTGACTGTCACCCACTCCTGCAGGGGACATGGGGAAGCCACCTTGGTGGAGAGGTCTGGGCCACCAGCTCCCACCCCAACCAGGACACATCCTGTAGCTTTTCAAGCAGGGATGCATCTCGTGGGCTTTGCCTGGGGACAGACCCACCATGCTGCGCCCCTCTGCCAGCCACCCAATGGGCACCACAGCCTGGATTATCCCAACAGCATCACCAGCACTTTTACCCCGGGTGGGAGCAACAATGCCCTTGATCCCAAGGCTCCATGCACCACGCCCCCTCCCACCCTGGTGGCACCTGCAGCGCAGGGCTTCCATCAAAATTGTAGGCGCTGGGCCGTCCCTCCAGGGTGGAGAAGGCCACGTTGCCCCCGCTGAGTGGGGAGATGTCACTGAACTCGTCGCTGCAGAAGGCCACCTGCTCGTCCTCGCCCGGCCGCAGGTACTGCCGCGGCTGCTTCCCGTAGGTCTTCTGGCAGGACGCGCTGTAGAACTGGAAGGGCACCCAGGGCCCCTCGGCGTGGCTGCGCTTGTAGATGGCAAAGCTCTCGGGGCGGCTGGTGTGGAACTTCAGCCGCACGTAGGTGATCTCGTAGGCTTTGCCTGGGGACAGACACGCCATGCTGTGACCCTCTGCCGGCCACCCGATGGGCACCGCAGCCTGGATTGTCCCAACAGCATCCTGCAGCACCCACCACAGCTAAAAATGGGCAAATCGCCACCCCCACCCAGCTGCCCTCAACCAGCTCCTCCTTGGTGCAGCCCAAACCCTGTCCAGATCCAAGCTGGCTCTCACCCCAGTGCAGGGCCCACCCTTTGTGTGGCGCACTGGGTGGGGTGCATGGACAAAGAGCAGTTCCAAATCCAGGCTCTATCCAGCAGCTGTGGGGGACAGTTAGGCCTACATCACTGAAAGCATCCCCAGGGCAGTGGTGCTTTAGGGATGGAGAGTTGGAAAGGGTCAAGGCCAATCCCTTCCCAGGGAGCCGCATGCCAGGACCTGGCATCGCTTCCATCTTTGCTGGGATGAAGACAAAGAGAAGCCACCAATCCTTGGGGCGTCCAGTGAGCTCTGAAAGAGCTTGAAAGGATTAGCAGAAAGGAAAAGAGAAAACACCAAAGTGAACATCAGACCCACTTAATTGCCAGAGATGAAGGACCAGCTCAAAGCCCGAATTGCTCCATAACAGCACCACTCCTGACAGCATAAAACAATTAGCTGCAAGGTTTTGGCTTTATTTGAAAAGATAATGAGTTGGGAATGTTAGAGGGGTTATTCCGGGACTAGGAAAACAAGCCTTTAATTGGGCCCATATGAATACTGTCGCGTATGTGCTGCGACTTTGCTGCGGGGGAGCCGAGGCAGGCGGCTACCAGCGCTGGGAAAAGCAGCTGCATCCCATCAGGGATGCAGGAAGCGCCCGGCAGTGCCTGGAGAGGGGGACAGACCCACTCCCAGCCCACCCGGAGGTGACGGGGGCCAAGAAGGGGCTGCAGCTGGGCTGTCCCACCCTTGCATTGTGCCTCTCCCCTCCCTCTGGGACCGCTCCGGGCTGGTGACAGCGGGGGTAGCCTTGTCCTGCACCCAATGCAAGGGGGACGCCTGGCAGGCGCCGGTTCCCAGACAGCGCGGTCCCAAGGGGGTTGTCTACCAAAACAGCGAGGTCGGGGCCGTCACCTCCCAGAGCAGCTTCCTCTGGGAGAGGAAGGGAAGGCAGGGCTGTGTCAATAAACCACCCCTGCCCCAAGCGGCCCCACACTGGGGGAGCCCCATTTTGGTGCCTCCAGCTGGGGTGGAGCAGATTCACTTTCCTGAGGAATTTTCGTGAGAGGAGAAATTTGGCTAATTAAAAAGCCTGTCTGAGAATTTTCATGTGCTTTTCCCGGACAGGTTTTTTAATCAGCCAGTTTCTCCTAAAGAAAAAAAGAAAAAAAAGAGATCCAGAAAATAACGCAGGCTGGTTGTCTCCTCTTTGCTGCTCAGGTGTGACATGTCCCAAAGCCAGATGTGCTGCTGGACAGTGATGCTGGGAAGGGTGCACAGGCAGCACCAGGACCCCTGGCTGCTCTCCCAGCTGCGCTGTCACCTGAACAAAGTGTGCACCTGCCTTCCCCTGAGCCTAAAGTGCAGCTTGTACTGCTCTGGGGCTCCAAGAAGAGAATTCTGGAGAGGAGGAAAGGAGCATGTGGGACAGTCATGTCACCTACATGTCCTGTCATCTCTAGTCCCACAGGAAAATCAGAGTCACAGACACAGATAGAGCCTGATCTAGACACTCCAAAACGAGCCATTGGCATTCAGATTGCTTCCTGAGGAGCCCTGGTGTCTGTTGCCTTTGCAAGCCACAGATATTTTGGGTTCCTTCCTGACGTCTGACAGGACAAATACAAGAGCTGTGGACACTTGGGATGATGGACCAGCTGCGAGCCCACTGCACCATAACAGCATGGCTGAAACCTCACGGAGAGAGGAGATTTAAAGGAGCATAATCTAATTAACGCCAATCAACAACATGCAGGTAAACATGGGTCTTGTCCAAGTCATCCCATGTCTTATTTAATAAGCTCCCCAGGCAACCACGCTGGAGAACTTACAAGAGGTGTGACTGAGCAAGACAGGCAGGCTGAGGGACACACTACATGGGATGAAACACCCAATTACTTGGTGGAGCTCAGGAGTAAGGACTCAGCCCAGGCTGCATTCCAGGGGACTGCAGTTGGACTTTTCCTGCTTAACCCAAGTGAAAGCATTAAGGCAGCAGTAAAAACATCTGTGGCTGGGACAAGAACAGGGCCTGGCAACTGTGGGAAAGGTCAGACAATGATGTGCCAAGCACCAAGATGGTATTTTTTAGCATGGCAAGATATAGGAAACATGCAGGAAGAGGGGTACAATTGCAGATGTTGCTCCAGCTCACGAAGGGCTATAGGGACATGCTGGGAGATGAGCTGGGTGCAATGCTTGAGCCCTGGCTGTGTTAACAGACAGACACAGCAGGGCAGTCACAGGGACTGGACTCCACTGGAAACCCCAGCGTGAGGTCCAAGAAGGACCACAGAGGAGCCAGGGAAGAGCTGGAAGAAGGACAGAGAATGGGAAAGAAGCCCCGGGGCTTGCAGAGCCCGCACACATGTCGCTGTGCCGAGCTGGGACTGGTGGCCACAAAGTCACCCGGCGGCAGCTGGCTCAGCCACACAGGCTCCATTTGGGTAGTCTGTGCCCCGGGTCGCCCACGAACGGATTCGGGACAATCTGACAGCCTGTGTTAGGTGGACAAGAGGCCGGCAAATGCCCTCTGTCAGGGCTGGCAGGAGCAGGGAGTGAGGATGGCAGACTCCTCCGGCAGCGCTCCTCGTGCCCGGCGGGGAGCCCGGCCCCAGCCCGGGGACAGGACCAGATGTCCTCCCGCTCGCAGGGGGCTGGGAAAGCAGCGACCTCCACCCAGCCGGGCAGCTCCCCCGTCACTGCCGGGGCAGGCACGGACCCTCCACCGTCACCTCGACCACGCTGGGTCCCACCAGCAGGGCTCAGTGCCACAGCGACACTCAGCTGTCCCCTCACCAGCTCCAGCCGCAGCCCCTCCACTACCCGCCTTCGGCATGCAGATGGCAGGAGACTGCAGAGAATGAAGATTTTACAGCGCTGGCCAACAGCCAGGAGAGTTTAGATGGCAGGAAAACATTATAAAACCTTTTTAAAATGCTAGGCATGCCCCTTGGGTTTAAGTATCCTCCAGGTGGGCGGCTTGCACGGTATTTAAAACACAGAGGGTCGGATGCCAGCTGGGGAAACCTACTGGGATTGCACGGTGTGTCTGGAGCTCGGCACCCTGAGACATAGTAGGCACCCTGAGCAACGTCTGACGCCCTGCGTGGAGGGGCTTGGCACCCATGGTAGTCACCCTCCCCGGGCAAGGCTCTCCCAGGGTAGGAACCATCTGCCTCCTGCTCCACAGGCTTCCAAAATCAGGGGAAAAAAGCAGCCTGGGGTGAAGGGGGGAGCCGGCACTCCGGGCATGGCTGGCTGGGAAGCAGCACAGACAGGCACAGCTCCTGGCACCCTGGAGCTCGGCTGATGGACAGGGCAGACCCTCCCCGAGTCCTTTCAGTGCTTTGCAGAGTGCAGCTCCCTCCATACACCCCCTAAAAAGCCCTGGGGAGGGTCCCGTGCTTAATCCAGCACTGGCAGCAAGAGCTGCAGGGCGCAGGAACATCCACCCCCATCTCTGCCCCCTGATCTCGACGCACCCGCTGCCCTCCACCGACACCGCCCGGGCTCCTGCTGGCGCTTACCCAGGCTCAGGGTGATGTTCACGGAGTTGGGGTACTGGATGCCAAAGGCCATGGACTGGCTCTGCCACCAGGTGCTCTCCTCCTGGCTGTGGAAGTCGGTGAGGAAGGAGGCGTTGTGGTGGCGCCGGGGGTCGGTGGCGTCGCAGCGGTGGCACAGGGCGCTGGCGTGCTGGGCGCCCATGTGCAGGCAATAATCCTCCGGGGGCCACCCGCACGTGTTGGTGGCCTGCACGGCCCGGCCGAAGGCGGCGTTCTCGAAGACGGGCATGCAGCGGCGGGGCTGCCCCCGAGGGTCCCAGCAGGGGGACGAGCCCCCCGCCCCCAGCCCCAGCCCCAGCAGGGCCAGCAGGCAGAGCCCGGGAGGCCGTGCCATGCCGCGGCTCTCCTGGCCGGAATCTGAGCCTCCTCTGGATGGCAGGGCGGCAGCAGGCGGGACGGGATGCGATGGGATGGGACGGGGTGGGATGGGACGGGTCCCCCTACCCGGCACCTCCTCTCGCTCCGAGGTCCATCTTGTGGAAGCTGCTGGGAATGTCGAAATATTCGTGTGTGAGGCAGAGCTGTGGAGTTTGGGATCCCTGCAGGACATCCTAGCCCCCAGGTCGTGGGGATGGGGCCATCCAGTGCTCCATCCCCAAAACAGTTCCATTGCTTTGTGGATTGGGAGTTTGCATCTTCAGCTGCGTGGGCATAGCTGAGCTCCTCCATTTCTCAGCCCTGGGAATGAGCTTGTGGTGGTGCATACCTCACATGAGGCTTTTTCCTTCAGTTGGTACGGGTCACCACTTTTCTTGCAGCCCCAAAATCAAGAGGGGATTAGGGAAAGGCTTTGAAACAGATTCAGCACCTTCTTCTCCCCACACTGATTTATGGGGGGCATTTACTGCTCTCCCACTTAAACCAACCTGCCTGAGCTGTGGGTCTGTGACACCCCAGCTCCTCCACACCAGCACCCTCGAGTGGGGGGGTCTCATCCCTGCCTGTTGCCATGAGCCAGCCCAGTTCCCCTGACCTGACTGAGGGCACCTTCCTGTGGAGGCATCTCCGTGGGTGGCAAAACCAGATCATCACCAGACCTCATTAGCAGCTCTCAGCTAATGCTAATTATAGTCTGTGCCAGGGGAATCCCTCTGGGGACCATGGCACCTTCCAGATCTGACCCATGGCAGCAGGAGGGTGACAGCAAACAGGGAGAGAGGCTGCCTGGCACGGTGCCATGCCCCTGGGCAAACCCTGACCCACACCCCACGGGGCTGTATTTGCAGAAGTGGGATGCACAGGGGATCTCTTCCTCTGACCCCCACACCACTTCTCTAAGCTGCCCACAGGGGCTCTGGAAACTTAGTACTCATTTATGATTTAAACTCCCTTCCTCCCCTTCCCTTCTACTCTTATTTATTTTATTCTCCTTCCCCTCTACACTGCGGGAGAAAGCACCAGAGGGGAGCTGTGAATCAGAGTCCTGGGCAGCGGCTCCCGCAGCAGTGCCGTTTCAAAGCCCCATTATCATATATTGACCCAGGCTCTGACAGCCAGAGCCAGCTCCTCTGGGAAGGCTGAATTTCCCAGCATCCAGGAGCTGTGCAGCAGCTGCCTGGGAGTGGGCAGCCAGTGGGAAACCCAGTGTCAACCTCTGGGGAGAAGGAGAAGGGTTTGCAGCTCAATAATTGCCCCGTGCGTTTCCACCACCAGTTTTGATGGGATTTGCATCCTGCAGAGATGAGGTTTTCCAGGTGTTTTGATTTTCCCGTGGTGCTGAGGCTGTAAGCTCAGGACAGGAGATAGAATCATAAAATACTCTGAGTTGGAAGAGACCCAAAAGGATCATTGAGCCTAACTCTTAAGTGAATGACCCATATGGGGATTGAAGCCATGACCTTGGCACTATTAACACCATGCTCTAACCAAATCTTTTGTGTCATGGGTTTGCCTCCTCCTCCTTGGGATGCAACACTCATCCCCGAGAGGACTTGCCTGCCCCTGTTACAGGGGGGTCCACGTTAGGGAGTGATGACACCACACAACCAGGGCTCAGGATACTGATGAGTATTCCAGTCTCATGTCCTCCTCCAGCACAGCCCACTGGGTGTGAGGGGATGGCCCACAGGGCCAGAGCTTGGTGGGAATTGGTGGTGACACTGCTGTGCTCAGCAGTGGGGATGCTGAAGCTGGGGTGGGAGATGCACATTCCCAGATGGATTCAGCTGTACCCCTGAGTGGGTGAGCCCTCACCAGGCTCCTGCCGGGTGGTGAGCACGAGTTTGCCCCTTCCCAAGGGGATGCCCTACACCTCCTGTGGTCCACTGGTAACAAAGCCCAACCTCACCTCAAGTCCACTGCACCTGGAGGGACTTCACCCGGTGCTCCAGAACTTTGGTCCAAGCACTTGAGGGATGTGGTGACCAAGGCTGTGATGACACCAACCTGTCCAGGAGCCTCCTTCTGCCCCAACACAACCTGGAACCCCGCAAGGGTTAAAAGCCGTGGAGGCGGAGAGGAGAAAATGTTCTTCTGATTTGCTTAATGAACGTTAATTAAGAAGACAGAAGATAGCAGATTCCTTCAGGGTAGAGATGAAAGGCCCGTTAATTAAATCTGGAGAGCAGGAACAGGGCCAACTGATCCTCCTCCTGATCAGACCTGACAAGGCAGGCGCGGGGCAGGAGCGAGGTGTGCCAGATCCCACAGCCCCTCATGTCCCACAGCCCAGCTCCAGGCTGGCAGCACGGCCAGGTTTTGACAGGGTGTGTGGGACTGGGTGCCACTTACCTGCCTCCAGCACCCGTGAGGCTGAGGGTGGCCCCATCTGTGCCCTGGAGCTGGGTGAGAGCTGGGTCACTGCCCCTGGCTCCACTGCACTCCTGGAGTGGTCCTGTTCTTAGTTTCCAGCAGGACCTTCTTCCAAAGGGATGAGCTGACCTTGCTGGTGAGCTCAGGAAGGGGAACACAGGTTGACCAGCTCCATCCTGAGGAAGAGGAGGAGAAGGTTTGTTCACCCAGCTTGGTGGTTTGCCCCAGGTCCCACCACCCACAGGAGCTGGTCACAGGTTAAATGGGAGGGTCAGAAAGGCACTGACCAGCCCTTGTGCCATGGAGGGACAAGCCTCTGGGATGGACACCTGCCTGTGTTTCAGCACACACACTGCCCCACCTTCCTGGAACAGGCAGCTCCTACCACCAGTGATTTGCCAAAAATGGCTTTTGTGCCTGTAGCTGAGACCTGGGGGCTGGGGCACAGTAACAGGATTCTGCTGGCAGCCTGCTGCCTCCATGCTCTCCTGCTTTCAGCACAGCCTTATTTTTAAAAGCAGAGCAGTTGAGCATCCCAAATCACAGCCCAAAAACCCCAGCAGCCCTCCCTGGCCCTCCCTGACACTGTGGCCAGTTCCCTCTCCCCTGCATCCCTCACCCTGGGACTGGAGCAGGGGCTGGAGGCAGGCTGAGCTGCAGGATGCCACGAGCATTCCAATGAGCACAGACATCGCTCTGCCGGCCTCCCGGCACGCACAGCCCTGGGAGGGGGGACAGCTGGGGTGGCAGGGTGCTCTTTGTCACAAACAGCAGCCCCTTGGGCAGAGAGGAGGAAAGGGCAGCTGCCAGTACACCCCCCAGCTCTGCCGACCACGGAGTGAAGACCCCACCTTCAGTGCAGTGGGAAACTGAACCTGCAGTGTAAATAATGGCTGGAGCATCTCTCGTGTGCACTGGCTTATTTTGTAAACCTGAACTTTGCAAAATGTCACAAAACGGAGAAACGAGAGGCCTGGGATGAGTAAATCTCTATTAGAAATTCCCTGGGATGGCAGCAGTCATGTTCTCGCTCGATGATGGCACATTCCAGCCCAGCCCAGCCCGGGGAGCGGGGTCATGCGTGGCGCTGATTGCAGAAAGTATTTAATTAACACTGCCGTAAACGCGGCGCTGGAGATGCCAGCCAGACCACGGCGGGCCACCGTGCTGCTGAGCTGCAGGAAGTTTTGCCAAGGCTGACAGGAGATGAGAGAGGGCAGGGAAAATCCAGTAGATTTTGCTCCCTGCTTTGCCACAGCCCTCATGGGGCAAGGGGAGGATGGGACGGTGGCACTGTCAGGATGTCCCCTGAGCCAGAAGGCTTCACCATCAGTGCCCAGACAAGTGGGGAAACCCCATAATGGGTAAAGGAGCTCTCTCCCAAAGCAATTGTCAGGACACACATCACCATCCTCTTCCCTGATGCACAAATGGTCTGAAGTCACCTTTTCAGAGATAATCATTCCCAAATTCTCTCAATACCTGGCAGACAGTGAAAATAGGAACATCTCGGCTTCACTCGTGCATGACCACAAGCTCATCATCTCACTGATGAGCTGAACTACTCCAGATCTGACCCAGCTCAAGGACACAGGGTGACAGCCAAGCCATCACTGTCCCCAGGACACACATTTCACCCATTGCATTGGGCTCAGGAGGTCAGGGAGCACAGCAGGAGGAAGGACCAGGTCAGAGCAGGACCAGCCGGTTTCAGGCACAGCCAAAAAAGGACCTTTTCTCTCCTGAGCTCATCAGCAGCTTAATGACACTGGCTGAAAAGCTTCAGAGTCCCTAATCGCTCATCATATTACGGCTGCTCACGAGTGAGGCTAACCAGTACAAACCTCCTCGAAGCCTTTCTAATTAATGAGCAGAGGCTTAGGCTCTCCCAGCCCAAAAGCAGCATCTCAGATAAAACCAGCAGCCTCCTGCCAGCCCCAGTCCCCTTGATAAACCCCTTTAATGGGCTTGGCAGCATCACCTGAGGCCACTCCATTGGTTAACAAGGCACATTTGTCTGTCTGTCCCCCCCTGCCTCTGTGCTGTGGGTGTGGAGATGTCCGTCCATCCATCCATCCATCCATCCATCCATCCATCCATCCATCCATCCATCCATCCATCCATCCATCCATNCCTCTCCCATCAATCAGAGGTGCCCCAATACACTCTGTGACAAATAAAAGTTGTTGTGATACCTTTGACTTTAAAGTAGGAGAAATAACTCCTCTGTAACGTGATCTACCGTGTCTTTATATCCCCAGGCGTGTCGCCCTGGACTGGGGCTGGGGCTCTGATTTGATATTCTCATGGAAACCGGTGCCCTCATCCAATTACCACGGGGATTTCAGTGCAGGCAGCAGCTGAGCCACCGGTGGCGCCCGGCACGGGAATGAGCCCCTGGCACGGGAATGAGCCCCACGGGGGACAGAGCCCACGGTGACCTCACTGGGGTCACCCCAAAAGTGCTGCAGGGGGTCCCGAGTTGATTTGGCACTCCCAGATGTGGCGGTGCCAAGGACTGGGTTAGGCTGGGAAGCACTGGTGGGAACTGGGAGAGCAAAGGAAAAACAAAGGCTCGCTCCAGGCGGCGGCAGAGAGCTCTGTGGGAAACATCCCTGGAGATTTCCACTTACCACGGGAATAAAATCCTTCTGTTTCGAACTGGAATGCCTGCTGCTCCGCATCCCCCTCCAGCCACGGAGGCTGGATGCTCCCTGGTAATCCTGCATCATTTATTTTCATTGGCTGACAGAAAAAAGTGCCGTCAGAAAAGCAATGTTAGCTATGCTGGCTGGCATTGAAAATGTTGCTTTAATTGTATTTTATTTGGCAATAAGAAAAGAGAAGCAAGAACAAACCCTCGAGATATCCCCTCTCTCCCCCCATTTAAAATTTCAATTTGGTAATTTTATGACAATGTTTCTGATAAAACCCAACAAAGCACATTAAAGTGAGAGAAGTGATTTATCCTTTTTAGTGACACGTGATCTTTGGATACATTTCCCAGTCTATATCTATTAAGACAGTTAAAAAACACCAAAAACCCAAACAAACTTGTTTGGGTTTTTTTTTTCATGTCAGCTGTTATTATTCAACCATAAACCCCACTATTTTTTCCAACCCTGGTTTCTTCCTTTCTGATCTCTAAAGGCAAAACCAGGGAAGTATTGGACATCCCATCTGAAAAAACCATCACGGAGCAGCCCCACTTCCTTCATCCCAGGCCTGGCCATCACACCATGTCCTGCTGTGATTTTACACTTTCAAGGCCATTTTCCTTGAAAATTTCCCTTCCATCCTATCCTCAAAGAAACTGTGTCATTGATTTACTGTTGAAATTGGAGGAAGTGGCTGGCTCGTGCTCAGCCTCTCCTGATGCCGATGCCAGCTGGGAGCTGCACGGGCTGGCCACGATTTGGGGGTTCCCTGACCTTTTCCCATCATCTCCACAAGCCAGGAGGATAAACCCTTCAAAACTAACGTGACATTTAGAAACCAAACCACCAATACATAAACCTGAGGGTTTCTCTGTGCCACCTGGAATCAAACACTCTGAGTCTTGGCTAACCAGCCCGGCTCTCCCACCCAGCCGAGCATCCTGAGCTTCCCTCCAGCATCCTGCAGATTTATTTGCTGCATAAATCCCCGCTCCCACCCAGTGTGGCAGCGACGCCTTCGAAGCACCGGGTGTTCCACACAGCGTGGGGGGGGCTGGGGAAGGGGTTAATGGGTGGGCACAGGCAGAGCTGGGGAGTTGCTAGGAGACTTGGGGCTTTGGGATGCTGGATGTGATGCTCAGCCAATGGAGAAGTCCTCTGAGGAGTAAATCTGCTAATTTGGGCATCGTTGACTGCAGGGGCTAGGGGTGGATGTGGGTGCTGAGCAGAGCTGACCCTGACCCCCTCCTCCCAGCCCCACACTGGTGCTTTCCCATCCTGCTCCTGTGGTTTCAATTAAACCGCTGAATTAATCTCTCGCAATAAACTCAGCTGCTATTGTAGTTTGCTTTGGGATTCATCATCACTTTTGCAGCAAACACAGCAATTAAACAGAGAGGTCTTGGTAGCTCAGGAGGGAAAGCTGGGCTCCCCCAGGCTGATGTTTGGGATTGGGGTACCCAGGACCCCCCTGGGTTCGTTTTCACCAGCCCAAAGCCCTTTCTGGAAGCTGCTGAGAGCAAGGGGAGCTGGAGGAGGCACCACTGCCCCCCCTCACCTGCATATGCTCCTCCAGATGGCCCAGGCTGCTGCTCTCCATGTGGGAAAAGGTTTTAAATTAAAATCTTCCCTGTGTTTTTTGGCGATTTTTGGCTGGGTTTCTTTCCCCTGACTTTCCAGCTCTCCGGCCCGTTTGCCATCATGAAGTGTAGATGGAGTGGCACACGGTGGAGTTGGGTGGGGGGGTGGGCACAGGGGGGTCTCCAGCCAGGGCCCAGACCCACAGAGGCAGCCTTGCACCCCACAGTGAGCCCCTCTCAGGATGGGGTCAGCCCTATCTCCCCACAGCCCTCCTTGGCTGTCAGGAAGCTGAATTGTTCCTTTCTGGAGATCCCTGCTGACCCCCCCAGCCAGCCCCTCTCATCAGCACCTCTGTCCCCTCTGTCACAATCCCCTGCCCTGCCAAAAGGGCAGGAGGGCTCCTTCAGAAACCCAGCACTCTGAATACCCATCCCAGTGGGGTCTGACCTGGATCTGCTCCAAACCAGAGCCTTTTCCCACCATCAGCTGCTCGTGATGACCCTCTCACCAAGTGTAGAGGGTGGGATGGGATGGGATGGGATGGGATGGGATGGGATGGGATGCAGGTTTCCTGCTATCCACAAGCCTGGCAGAGGAGCAAGACCCACACCAGGGCAGAATCTGGCCCCTCCAGGGACTCTGGGATGCCAACTTTTCAGAGAAACAGCGGATTACAGCACATCAGCTCCGATCAATACTCTGCCGTAGCAGAAAGCAAAGGGAAAAGAGGAACAAAAAGAGGTTTCTCATTTGCGGGGGATTTGGGGCTTTTGTTGTGTTTGGAGGGAGGAGGGAAAAAAAAGCTTGAGAAAGGGCTGGGAAAGAAGAGCTGGGGGGAACAGAGCAGCACCCGCCCCTCTGGGACACTGCTGCAGGGTGGGACCCTCTGAAACACTCAGGGTGCCAGGGAGAGCATGTGGGCATGGGGTGGGATTGGGATGAGAACAGGGTGGGCGTGGGGTGCTCCGTCTCCACCTGGCACAGAGGGTTCCATTCTTTCCTCCCCAGACCATGGCATCTGCAGCAAAGAGGGGCAAAAGTGGAGGAGAGGGTACGGCAGATGAGGGAGGGGAAAAAAAATGCTCAGCCCTGGTCTGGTCCTGCTGAGACCCTCACAAAGTACAGCCAGGCTTGGGGATGCTCTAGACAAAACAGAGATGTTAAAAGAGGGTTTTTGGAAACCCAAATATCTTGCAGAGAGAAGAGCAGAAGTGATGCCACTGACCCCATGCAGGCTGCAGCCCAAGACCTCTCTGTGTGTGGTTTGTCTCTTGTCTGAGCCATCGATTCCTCCCGTGGAAGAAAAAGGCCCTGACACAGCCAGCGGTGTCCTGCCGTGTCACTCAGCGATGGAGAGAACACTCAGCCCTTGGGAGAGAGGCTCCTTCCTTCCCTGGCAGCCAAAACGGCCTTTCCTGCTGAACGAGGGGGACAGGGGAGCCTGCACAGGGCAGTGCTGGGGACAGGAGCTGGGGACACCATGGGCTGCCCTGCTCCTATGCAGGGACCCCCGAGGAAGCCAAACTCCCAGCAGAGAGAGCACCCAGTGGGGACCCGGGCGGGCTTTTGTCACTCCGGGTCGGTGGCCCGGTGAAGGACCAGCGAAGGACCATCCGGGCACCGCAGCGTTCTCCCGCGGCTGCTTGGGATGAGGCTCACGCGTCTCCTCTGCATTCTGCGCTCTCGCCGGCGCGGGGACGAAGAGCTTTGAAGGAGCTGCCCTTTCATTATTAATATGATGATGATGTCTGACGCCCTGCGTGTGCAGCGACGGCTCTGCCTTCCCTGGCTCCCTGCCAAGGAAAGCACACTCTGTTCCTGGGGGAGGGCTCGGTGTCCCCCCCCAGCCTCTCCCCAGCCCCGGCACCGTGTCTCGGACAGTCCTGGTGCCTCACACAGCCCCTCTCTGGGCTGGACCCACGGGACATCGGTGCTCTCACCAGCTCTGGCCCCTGGCATCCTGGGGATGCACACCGAGTGTGGCTGAACACAACAAGGAGGGTGAAGTGCCACCCTCTTGTCCCACTCTCTGTAGTGTCCTGTCCCCACGGGGGCACAGCGCTGACCCGAGCCCAGCCTCTGCCCGACACCCCCACTGCGACTCTGCTAGCTGTCTTGGACCACAACGTAGAAGAGAGTGTCTGAAATGTTTTAAAATGACTGTTTAGAGCTTGGGTCTGATCCTGTGTTGCTTCAGTCGTTTTCTTCCCCCGGGCCAAGCCGGGACCCCGGGGCAGTGCGGGCAGAGCCGGCTTCGGGAGGGGAAACGCTGCCAGGAGCCGCACGCCTTCCCAGGAGCCGCAGCCTCCCGGCATCCTCACATCAAACCTCTCCCCGTTTTTGCCCTCGGGCCACAGCCTGAGACGTGAATCATCCTCTCCGATGCCTATCGATCCGTGCTGGGCTGCTGGCAGAACCCCTTCCTCAGCCCCGGGAGGAGGGTCTGTGCCCATCGGTGCCCAGCCACCACCGTGTGCCCAAGGCAAGGTGCACCCTGAGCACCCAATCCCTCCCGACACAGCCTGTGGAGCTGGGTCCAGGGCTGTGGGGCCGTGGGTCTCAGCCCCTTCCCATGTCCCAATTCCACAGGTACAGCCAGACCCTTTAGCAGGTAACAGGAGGTGTGACACGGCTCAACGCAAATCAGTGATGAGCCAGGCCAGTGTCCCTGCTGGCCCCGGGCCCGGGCAGGGCTCACCCTGAGCATCACTCCAGCTCCCAGAACCACCGGCCCCTCTGCCAGGGTGACAACCTCCACCCCGCTCACCGCATGGCTTGGAGACCGGCAACCGGGACAGCACTGGGGCCAGGCCGGACCCTGCACCGTCGCAGGCAGCCCGGTGTCAGGGTGCAGGGGGACACCCCACACCTGGCAGGGCTGCAAGGGGCCAGCCCGGCCAGCAGGCTCCCAGGCATCCCATCCTGCCCCACCTCCGCGATTGGGCTGTGGGCTATGTCAAGGTATGTTGGATTGCAAATTAAGTGTCAGCCCGCTGCACGGTCCCGGCTCCATCTGCAGAAAATGAGTTGCTGGACTTGGAGAGTGTCCAGTTGTGCAGCTCGGCGTGCCTAACGCCCAGGGCTGACAAGCCACTGAATCACTCCTCCCCGCGCTGCCAGGCCACATGAAGCCAAGATGCATTTCTTTTTAATGATAAGTTTTTATTGTTTGGAGTTCAGCTTAAACAGCTTCCCGGGGGCCAGCGCCTCCTGCTTCCAGCACGGCTGAGTGGAGCAGGGAGCCGAGCCCGGCTGGTGTGGGCACCCCGAGCACCGGTGGCACGAGCTGGCCGAGCTCAGCTGCAAAGGGAAGTCCTTGAAAACCATCCATGGGGAAGGAGCTGGGCTGCCAGCCACGAGCATCGCCCGGTAAATCCACACAAAACATCCCTGCAGCCAAAGGCAGGATTTGCACCTGGCCGGGAGACAATGTACACCCCCCCACCACACACACACACGGGAACCGACGGCTTGAGGCAACGCCTGTGCTCCCCTCCCCGCCCCAGAGAGCTCTTTGGAATATTTGCCAGCCCAGCACGCATCCAGCACTTCCCAGAATAGGGTGTGTGCCCTGGAGACAAGCTGCTTGAACCCCTCGTCCCCCACGCACGCACCCTGCCACCCCTGTGCCACACCTGCCCCCACAGGGAGGCAGCCCCCACCCCAGTGAAGCCACATGGGAGCTGCTGGGAGGTCCCGGCTGGGGCTGAGCTCCAGGGACAGAGACCCAGGGGGGTTTGGGGGGTGCCGCCTGCCCAGGGGACAGCCTCACGCTGCAGGACAAGGGGCTGCAGGGCTGCCCAGGAGGTTTCCCAGGGGATTCTCAGCCTGGAGAGAGAACTCAGCCTCCCCCCAGGCGGATTGAAGCAGCGCTGAGCCATCGCTGCTCTCACCATGCTCCTCTGAACCTCTCAGCAACGCTCCTGCCCGCAGGTCAGACAAGTGGCAAATAAAAGATTTACGGGAGGTGCGGCAAAGCTATGGGAAGGAAAAACCACATCCACACGGGAGTGGCGGCACATCAGGCCGGGAGGGAGCCCTGGCACGCAGGGCCAGCACCACGGCTTCGGGCTGGGAACGCTGGGCTTTGAGCATCGCTGTGACCCTGGAGGGGGTGGGGGCGGCTGCTGCCTCGCCCCGCCAGCCCCAGCTCCCCAGAGTGCGCTGGGATTTGCTCAGAGAGCCTCCCAGCACTTTGGCTACCCTTGGGCACGAAGGTTTGGAGGGGGTGGCGATGCCAATGCCACCCTCTCCGCCCCCCCGCCCAGCACCCTGCCCATCCCTGCCCACCGATGGGACTGAGCCCCACCAGCTTGGGGCGTTCCACTGGAGGATGTAGGGGCGTATCTCCGGGAAGGGGGTGAGCGGGTTCCGGGGGCACCCCTGCTCTCCCCCCGGGCCCCTGCAGCACCCCCGATCCCGCTGGTACCAGCTCCCGCCTTACCTGCTGCCGCTCCTCCAGCTGTGCTGCCACATCTGGGCAGCTGCGGAGCCCGGGGCTGGAGGGGGGGTTCGGGTCCGGGTCCGGAATGATTGGGGCGGCCGGGNGGGGCAGGGGGGGGGGTCAGCCAGCCCGGGGGTCCCAGCGACCCCCCAGTGTCCCCAGCGAGCTTTTCTCCCGGCGCGCCCCAGCGTGGCGAGCTGCCCCCCAGTCCCCCCCGTGCGAAGCTCCCCGGGCTGCACCTCCTCGCCCCCTCCCAATTAATGTGTTAATTAACCTGCGGCCAGGGCTCCCACCCAGCCCCGGGGCTGCCCCGGCCGGGCAGCGGGCGATGCTCCGGGGCTGCCACACGCCTCTGCTGAACCGCTACACGCTCTAAACTGCTTAAATAACCCTTTAAAAGGGATTTGGCATCTCAGCTCCGCGCTGCAGCCGGAGCCATCCCTCCCGGTTCTGGGGGCTCCCGGCCGAATCTCAACCTGCCGGAGCCGCGCTGGTTTTTGGGGGGAGGCCGGCGTTGCGGCGGGGTGCGGTGGAGCGGCGGCAGAGCCTGCGGTGACACGCGGGGATCCGGCACGTGCCGGAGCCTGTTTGCACATCCCGCTGCACGTGTGCCAGCTCCGCCAGCCACCCAGCACGGCCGGGCAGGCAGCGAGCCCGAGAAACACAGCGGGGTTCGGCTTGGAAGGGACATTGAAGATTACCCAGTTCCAACCCCCCTGCCACGGGCAGGGACGCCTTCCACTAGACCAGGTTGCTCAAACCCCCATCCAGCCTGGCCCTGGACAGTTCCAGGGATAGGCACGGGCATGGATGCAAGCTGAGCGCGGGCAGGGTGGGAAAAAGGAGCGCGGAGTATGGGCAAACGTGTCTGCGAAGAGCTGGAGGAGAGCAAATCTCCAGCGAGCCTGTGAGCGAAGGGAAGGGGCCGAGAGCTGGCAGTGCTGCCCTTCCTCGGCACCCAGGAGCTGGGCAAGGGTGGGGGGAGCAGCCGTGAGACACGCTGGACCCCAGGTCCGCCACTCTCCTGTCCCCTGACACCGGCAGCAAGGCAAGAGAGGGGCTTCTCCCTGACTTCTCCCTTCTGCCAGCAGCTCCCGCGCCTCACTGGAGAGGGGCTGCGCACCCCGGCAGACCCCTGACCCCCCGAGAGAGAAACCAGCCCGCCCTCCCCTCCCTGGCAGAGCTCCCTCCCTGTGCACAGCCCCTGCACGCAGGGGTTCGAGCTGTGCCATCCGTTCGGAGCTGCCACCCCCCCGGTTCTGTGCCCCCCTGGCCCCGAGGGCGAGCCGGGCAGGATGGATCCAGCCGAGGCGGGGGCTGGACAAGGCAGCGCGGAGCCGGATGGTTCACGGTGGCTTTCAGAGGATGCTCAGAGTTTGCCGTGCAGCCGGTGCTGCGGTCCCAGCTCCCGCAAGCTCCGGTGGAACCCCAGCCCAGCCCGCCAGCGTGCTCACCCCCAGAGCGGCTCCGGTGCGCTCGCCATCCTCCCCGTCCTCTCTCCTCTCCTCTTCCCCATCCGCAGAGTGCGGCGTGCCGTGGGAGCGGTCGCAGGCAGGCTCTGGGTGACGGAGGAGAGCAGGAAAACGGGAGCGGGATTCAGTTCAGCCGCTCCGTGCCCGCGGGGAGCGGGGGGGACGCAGCCCCGGCCCAGGGCGAGGGGACGGGGGCTGCAGCCCCGAGCCAGGTGGAGCAGCAGGGCGGGATGGGCAGCGAGGGTGGAGAGGGACGGAGCGGTGGAGAAGAGCAAGGATGCAAACTGAGCTGCTCAGGCAGCTCTGAATGAGCGATAGGGTCGGGGTGGGGGACGGACCCTCGCTGCCCTGGGGCGCCTGCAGCGCTGGGTGGACCCCGGCAGGAAGGTGCGGGTACCTGGACTAAAGTTTGCACCAGTAGCTGAGCCTGGGTGATGAAAACCTCAGTGTCCACCTGCCTGGGAAGCAGGACAGAGGTTCTGGTTCGACCCTGGTTGAGGGCACAGCCCAGGGGCAGAGCAGCCAGGCTGCAGGACTGCTGCCTGCCATCCCACAGCAGCGCTTGTCTGCTGAGCTGGAGAGGAGCAGGGATTTTGGCAGGAGCAAAGGGGACCTCCTCATCATAGAGCATCTCTCAGGGCAGAGCTCAGCCTCTCCTGCCACCTCTCTCCATCCAGGGAGCAGCCACCTCTGGGTGCCCTGGGGACAAGCCGGCTCGTGTCCTTCACTTCCCACAGGCTGGAAGTGCTGGAGCTGCTTGTCTCCATCCCCAGAACAGCCAGTCTGGCTGGCTGAGTGGGCTGGGGGCTGATTTGAGGTTCCTGATGGGATCCAGAGCTGCTCACGAAGTGTGGCTGGGTCACCAAGGATCCAGCTCCCATGGGTGACCAAGTGTAGATCTACTGCCTGTGCCAGGGCATGGAGAGCCTGACTCACCAGGGACACAACCATCCCTTAGATCCTGCCTGGGGCTCCCTCCAGGCTCCAGAGCAGGTTTGCCAGTGAAGATCTGCTCATCCCAAGCACCACTCAGTCACACAGCTTCTGCTCTCCTTAGGAAGGAGTGATTTGAAAACACTGGGCCCCCCAGCCCAATGGATATCCCCGTGGGAACATCAATAACCAGGGCAGGGGGGTGTCTTACAGCTGTCCAAAAGTCTTGGCAAGAATTCCAGGAGCTTGAGGCCATGAAACAGACAACAGGAACCCTATGGATCATGAGAGCTGTGGTCATGGTGAGGCAGGAGTGTGTGGCAGGGGGTATCTGCAGGGTCCATGCCAGCAGCTGGGCACGCTGCTGCAGTGCTGCTTTGCTGGAGGGGCTTGGGGGGTACCCCCACCCCAGTTTGGAGTGCTGTTGGTGCCACTGGCTGAGTTTGCCTCCTCTCCCCACTGCAGGTTGCCAGGTAACACAACCTGCCAGCAAAATGCCGTGGGACTCCTGAGGCTGCTGCCACTCAGGATCTTGCAGTCACAAGCAAGGGGGATCATTTTGGAAGGGGATTGGCCTGCAATTCCTGTTGCCAGTGGGAGGGCAGTGATTGTGGGGCTTGAAGGCTGGAAAACAGCTGGATACAGCTCCTGGTGTGGTGTTACATCCAGGCAGAGCTGCGAGGTTTTGGTGTGTTACAGCCCAGTTGGGATTTGTGTGGCTGTGGAAAGAGGAGCCTCATCCACTCATGGCTCTATTCTGGGAGCTCTTACTGCTCAGAGGGGACACTTGGGCCCTGCAGCTCCTCCATGTGCCACTCCAGCTGGGCATGGCAGCATTGTGGGGAGCAGCAGCAGCATAGGAGGGCACAAAGTCCTGGAGATGAGGGTGCTGTCACAGCCAGGACAACCACAGGGACAGGGTCCCTGCTCACCCTGTAGATCCCAAACCACCTGACATTGGCCTTTGGTCAGCAGCCACCCCTCCTGTCACTTCTGTGCTTGCAGGGTGCTGAGGAGCCCAGCTGAGCCCAGGTCGGGGTGTCCACATAAGGATCTGAGCAATGGGCACCTCCCACCTCTGTCTGCCACCATCCTGCTGCTCCTGGGTGTCCCCAGTGCCCCCAAGCCAGGGCTCTGTGTCTACACACACCAGGCAAACTCCTCAACCCCCTGCTTGCCCAGAGTTCCCCTTATTGCCTTTGACATCTCCTTTTAACCGGCGCCGAGGGGCTGAGCCTGGGGCTGTCTCCTCACAGAGCTCCCTGCAGGTGGCTTCCCATTCAGTCCAGTGCTGTTTGCATCTGCAGCCTCACTCCATGGGGAGGGGGAGAAAGCCAGAGCATACCCTGGGGCTGGTGGGGCATCCTCAGCCCCCTGGCCAGCCCCACTGCAGCTGTGGGGTCACCTTAATGCAAATGGTTGCGTGAGAGGGAATGAAATGAAGGGTGCTTGAAGGAAGGTGTCACTCCAGATAGATGTGCACGGGAGGGGACAGGGCCTGGGAAATCTTTGCAGATGCAGCAATTTTCCCCTCGTTTCTGGGGAAAGTAGTCTTTGTCTCTCTGAATCTGCAGTTTGCTGCCAGCCCTGCAATTCCTTGTGACAGCCGCGGCCAGGGTCAGGGGAAAATCACAGCCTCTGTCCTGCAGGTGTAACGAGGAGGGGAGGCGGAGGGGACCGGGAGCCGATGGGATCGGGTGGCAGCTCACCCGCTCTGCACCGACTGTGCTGGCACTTGAGGCTTTGCAGGGAGGAAAGGCTCTTGGTGAGCATGGAGCAGGTGCCACGGGCTGAGCCGATGGGTCTGAGCAGCAGCAGAGCTGCCAGAGGGGCTGGGGGGGTCAGAGACCCTTCCCACAGCCAAGGGATTGATCACGGGCTCTCCCTTGCCAGGAGGCTCTGGGACAGATCCCAAGGCTTTGGGAGCAGCTCTGCCCCCCTCCAGCAGGAAATGAGGTGACAAGAGGGATGAAGACAAGTTGCCTGCCATAGCTGGGAGCTGCCCTGTGCAGAGCAGGTCCCCACGATACTCAGGGCAACGTGACCTCAGCACTGACCCACAGCCACCCGTGCTGCTCTCCCTGCGGTCCCGCTGTGAGGGACACGAGGTGTTTTCCCTTTTTCTCCCCACATTTGTGTCCAGGGCAGCAGGGAGCCCCACACCCCAGCATCTCCTGGGGAGCCAGGGCTGCTCCAGCCAGGATCACTGCTGTAAATAAAACATGCCAGCGGGAGCCAGCAGTGCCGTGCCTTCGCTCTCGTTATTATTTCATAGCCCGCTCCCAGGCGGGCTCGGCTGCTCTGCTCACTCGGTGTTCACCCGTGGCCTCCATGTCCCTGCCAGAGCCACAGGGCTCCCTGGGGTCCCCACCCTCCCTCCTCTGCCACCACCCACCCCCACGGCCAGTGTCATCGCCAGGCCCCAAAGCCCGTGCAGAGCCTACCTGTGGGGTGGAGGGCATGGGGCTGTGCTGATGGTGTGTCTGTCTCTGCCCGCAGAGGATGAGCTGTGGCTACATCCTGTGCACCGTCCTGCTCTCGGTGGCCGTGCTCCTGGCGGTGACAGTCACGGGGGCCATCCTCTTCATGAACCACTACCACACGCCCGTCACCGAGTCGCCGCCCGTCATCAGCACCAACCCCGAGGAGGCCAACGCGCTGGTGACCATCGAGAAAGCCGACAGCTCCCGCATCAACATCTTCATCGACCCCAACTGCCCCAGCGCTGCCGGCACGCTGGGCCGCGTGGAGGGGCTGCAGACCTCCCTGCTGCGCGCCCTCACCGACCACGATGCCGAGGCCAAGGCCACCAAGAGCCAGCAGAAGGCCCTGCTGGTCACGGTGGCGGACGAGGTGGCCAAGCTGCTGACCCACGCCGTGCAGCTGCGTGCCGACTGTGACGGCCTCAAGAAGGGGCACAGCGCCATGGGGCAGGAGCTCAGCGCCCTGCAGGGAGAGCAGGGCAGGCTCATCCAGGTGAGCAGGGCTGGCAGTGCCAGGCAGGGCTCCCTGGGGGTGGAACTCCCTGTCCCAATGTCCCTGGGGGCATGGCTGCTCGCAGCCCTCAGCATCCAGGAGAGAGGTCCAGGACAAGGAGCTGAGGTTAAAAGGCAAGTGCCTGGGAATTGGAAGGTGGGAAGTGTCTCCCTGCCAAACCACCCCAGTGCCAGTGAGCCAGGTGTGCAGCCTCCCACATTGTGGGTGTCCCAGCTCCAGGTCCAGTTTGGGAGCTCCAGACAGAGCCAAATACAGAACCTTCTCAAGGGCAGTTCATGCAGCAATCATGAACTTTACAGTCCCCAAAATCTCGCCAATGAGCTGTGTTGAAATGCTTACCTGACTATGCCAGGGGTCTGCCAGGTGTCATAGCAAGATCCAGGGCATGGCTGGGTGCTCCATGCCTGACCCTCCTGGTACTCAACTCCCTCTGCCCAGAGCTGCTTGTTTCTCACTGCTTCGCTTCTCTCTCCATCCCGATGCTCTGCCACAGCCACCCCGTGTCACTGTCCCAGCCTGGGTCACCTCAGGGAATGATAAGAGCTGGCGGCTGCCTCAGGACACGGCTATTCCTGCCGCCTCCGTCATCCTCTCCTCTGCCCAGAGATGCTCTTTATCCCTGGGATTGCAGCACCAATGCACCCAGGTTTGGGGATTTCTCCTTCCTGGTGGCAATAGGTGCTTATCTGGACCCTGACCCCTGCCAAAAAGCAAGAGAGATGTTTTATGGGATCTGCTGTGGATTTGTGTCCCCACCCGCCCATACCCTGGCATTGCAGAGCAGAGTGGTCAAGGGGCTGGGGTGTGGAAGGGATTTAACCATTTAACCACAATTCTGTGTCCCCCACGTGTCCCCTGCCCACAGCTGCTCTCGGAGAGCCAGACCAACATGGCTCGGCTGGTGAGCTCTGTCAGTGACGTCCTGGACACGCTGCAGAAGGAGCGCGGCGGGGCCCGGCCCCGGCTCAAGGCTGACCTGCAGCGAGCTCCGGCCAGGGGAGCGCGGCCCCGGGGCTGCTCCAACGGTGAGAGGCATCCCTGGCAGCCCCTGGGGAGAGGGATGTGCCTGGGGCTGCTCGTGGGAGGGAGAAACCACCCAGCATGGGGCAAACCATCCTGGAGGAGGATTTAATACAGCGCAGGGGCTGGCGAGGAGGTGGAGAAGGAGGGAGAGGGAAAGGTGTGCCCTGGAAGGAGGAGCTCTCACCGTGCAGCTCCCAGCTGTCCATAAACCAGCCCAAAAGCCCCTTCACATTCCTGCAAACCCATCTGCTCCCACAGAGGGTAGCAGGGACCAGGCAGAGCATTCACCTCCATGGGGTGTGGAGGGTGGCCCTGCAAGGGATAAAGAGTCACATTCCTCAGCGTTGGGTTGAGATACAGCTGAGTGAGCCTGTCCTGGAGCTGGGAGCCCACAGCCTCCCTGGCCATTGGCTCTTCCTTGTCCCCATCTGGGTCCCAGCTTGCCCTTGCCATCTCACAGGGACATGAGGTCAGTCCCTGCCAGCTGCTGGGGAGTCCCCACGGTGGTGGCATCCCCCTTGGCACTGCTCGCCCCGAGCATCGGAGGAGGAGGGAGGGAAAGAGCAAAGCAGCACCAAGCTGGCAACTAGAGCCAGCAGCAAGGTTGGGAGCCTGGAAGAAACGGCAAGACATTAAATTAGACCATTAATTAACCAGCCTTCCCCTCATCCCACCCCACCCCAATGGCACGCTGCAGGCTCCCGGCCCCGAGACTGCTTTGACATCTATGTGAGTGGACAGCAGGAGGATGGGATTTACTCCATCTTCCCCACCCACTACCCTGATGGCTTCCAGGTCTACTGTGACATGACGACGGACGGGGGCGGCTGGACGGTGAGCTGCCACCATGCTGGGGACACTGGGTGATGGCACCGCTGGCCACGGGCTGGCCCTGTGCCGGGCTGCTGGGCGTGGGATGTGTCACTTTGGACACTTGGAGGTGTCATCAGGATGGGCAATCAATGTCAGGGAGGCCTGGCTGTGCACCCAGAGCTTCCCAGTGGTGCCAGGCAGAGCCCTGAGCTGGGCCAGTGCCTGCCCTGGGCTGGAGCTGGGCTGGAGCTGGAGGGGGGTTCAGGCAGGGAGTTGGGTGCCACCTCTGGAATTTGTCCTTCTCAGCAGGGCTGGGCTGGGGCTGGGGCTGTGCTGTGGGGTGTGTGGCTGTGCTTTGCCCCGTGGAGCCAGTGGGGCAGTGCTGGGGCTCAGGACAGACCCCAAACCTGCACGTTTGGCCTCATCCAAGGCCGGGGTGCCTGGGGCAGCTCGGATGCTCTGCTGATTCACTCCCTGTCCGATTCACTCTGCCACGGCAGCTGCAATGTGCCGTAATCACAGTAATGGGGGCAGGGAGCAGGGGATGGGGGCACGGCTCTGCCAGCCCCCAGCCTGCAGCCCCCACTGCCCTGGGGAGCAGCTGGGTGTAAGCAGCTCCCCCTGCCCTGGAGGGCATCGCTTGGGGTGCCAGTGGGACAGAGAGGGGGTCCCAGGAGGTGGTGGGGTCCCACCAGGAGGGGTGGGCATGCAGCCTCTGCCCTGAGGACACGCTGGGTGAGCCGAGCTGGCCAGCACCCCTCCAGCTGGGTGCTCTAGGAAACAAATCCCCACGATCTGATTCCCCTAAGCAGCTTTGAGCAGGGCCAGGAGGGAGCTTAGCCCCCCTGCCCTCAGGGGCTCATGAGCCTTCGACCTCCGAGAGCCCACCCTGGGCAGGAGGAGCCTGTGGTGTCCGGGTGGTACCAGCAGCTCCAGTGGGGAAACTGAGGCACAGCACAGCCGGGGACCTCAGCTCTTGGGGGTTTACAGAGGGGAGAGGGGGACCCTTCTGGCTCCCCAAGCTGCAGAGGGTCCTTGCAAACCCCGTGCACAGTCTGCACAGCCTCCACCAGCCCCAGCCAAGCCTGAAGAGCAGCCCAAGGTGATTAGCGAGACACTCAGAGGCTTATTTAAAGCTGCTGCAGGCAGGAGGGCTCGGCGGGCTGGGGAGGGGGCACAGCAGTGATTCTAAGCCTGGCAGCACCGGGAGGGTCTGGGAGTGGAGTGGCACAGACACCTCGGCTCTGCCCTGCCTTGATGGGGCGAGGAGCCAAACCAGGCACTGGATCCCAGAGACAGCCAGAGCTGGGCTGAGGGTGCACCCCCCAGGCTCCTGTTTATTGGGGCTGCTCTGCAGCAGAGGGTCCCAAACGTGCCCCCAGTCCCTTGGGTGCAGGGATTGTCTCAGCCATCTCCGGGGGGCTGGGGGTGTGGGGGCACTGGCTGATCCAGGCTCCAGGTAAGCCATGGCACGGCTGGGTGCCGTGGGGCAGAGCCTGGGAAATTTCCCTTCCCTTCCCTTCCCTTCCC
>VYZP01013174.1:2689-107784 GCA_013400635.1 Hypocryptadius cinnamomeus
CTGCCTGGGGGTCTCCGCTGCTCTGCTGAGGGAGGTCTGGCCCCGCTTGTGGGGAGGCTGCTGAGGCTCAGGTTGTAGCCTTGGAGTGTTTAACGTATGTGGGTAATGCTGCTGTTTAATGAGGAATGCTGAGGGAAAAGGTCGTGTATCTCAACGTTCTCTTTTCTTTCAGGATACGTGAAGAAGGAAAGGACAGTATCCCCGAACATCCCTATCTCTATGAGGTAAAAATCATAGAGTGGTTTGGGTTGGAAGAGAGCTTGAAAATCATCCCATTTCCCCCCCGGCCATGGTAGGGACACCTCCCACTGTCCCAGGCTGCTCCAAGCCCCGTCCTGCCTGGCCTTGGACATTCCAGGGATCCAGGGGCAGCCCCAGCTCCTCTGGGCACCTGTGCCAGGGCCTGCCCACCCTCACAGGGAGGATTTCTTCCTAATTTCCAGTCTACACCTACTCTGTCAGTGTGAAGCCATTCCATCTTGTCCTGTCACTCCATCCTCTTAAAAAAATGCTGAAATGGAGTGTCTCTATACAGTGTATTAAAAAGTTTTGATTGTGGTTTTTTTTTCTTTTGCAGACTGATGTAGAGATCTCATTGCTTGGTGGCAGTTGCAAAAGTCCCGTTGATAAATTTTGGAATGGAAGCAGTTCAATGTATATTCTGCAGAAAGCCGTAAGTGTGCATGGTAGATGTTAAATGCAATCCAGACTTTTGAATTCCCATCAGATTTTTTTCACGCACCTTACATGCACATTTCTCTTCAAGACACACCATGAAGACAGTGACTCCATGGAGGAATCAAGAACAGATGATGCTGTTTATGCCTCTGAGGTTTTGCCAAAGGAGAGTCCTGGAGCCCTGGCTCTTTCTGTTGGAAGAGCAAAGTAAGTTTGAAAGCTTTCCCTCCCTTTTTGAGGGAGTTTTCTTTTGTAATTTTGTGTCTTTTTCTAATATTCAGAATTTGTATTTTCAGTCTCCTAAAATAAAATTACTCATTAGTTTATGAGCAGTTGTGACTGTTTTCCATCCTGCAAAAGGGCCTCCCTACTTTTAATGGCTGAAAGTGTTTTAAAAAGTAGCTAAAATCCAGGTATTGGAAAAGCACTTGTGAGCTGGGCTGTTGGGTTAATGGGATTCACTGGGTGTAGATGAGCAAAAAAAGCTCAGTAAGACTTTAGTGCTTTTCTTTTTTTTGGTAAAGCTTCTGTTAAAAAAAAGCTGATTTTTATCTTTGGTGTTCTTAAAATACCAATGCATGGTACCAAAATGTGGTTTACCTAACTAATATATTCTTTTAATTAGCTTAGAATGTAATATTCAATTATAATTTTAGAGTCTTCAGTCTACATTAATATATTGTGTTATTTGCTGGCATCTTTCTTTCTCCCTGTTCCTGTTTCTAGGCAGTTGATTTCCTTGTACACAATGGTGCAAAACCCAAACGTGACCTCCCTGGGGCTGAGTGACCCGGCTGTGCTCCCTCCCCTCTGGGCCAGGTGTGATGGTTCTGACTCTCAGCACACCTGCTGGATTGGAGCTGAGCCTCTCAAGGCTGGAAACAAAGTCACAGGGCTCAATATTTACACGGTTTCATGTGATGGTAAGGTGGTCGTGGTGCACAGAAAATTAAATGAGGAAGGCTAAAAAATGTGGGATTGCTGATGTCAGAAAGCTGTCTTTGTTCTTTGTGTGATACTGGCTTGGAAATGCTCTGTATTCCTGGTTTTAATGAGCAAAAAGGGGTTAAAATAAGAGAAAATCTGTTTTTAACCCATGCTGTGGGGGGGAAATAGCTTTTTAGTCTACTTGATGCACCTGTTGCTGTGCAGGCCTTCCTCAGCTCATTTTTAAACTTTTAAACTGCTGCCATTCAGCATCTTACACAACCTCTGACTCATTCTAAATGTTTATGTATGTTCATATCAGCTCTTATCACCAACAGAGAAATGCAAGCAGAATTCCAGCTTTCTAAAGGACAGCACGAGTCATGCTTCACCAAATGGAGTAGCTGGGAATGAATTTGAAGTGCCAAATTTGAATTGTGTCAAATGGGTTTTTTGATTCTCACTTTTTTCCTTTCCTAGGTCCTACAGCTGGTAAAACCCGTTTTCCAAAGCTGGAAGAGCTCAAAATGGAGCATAAAATAAGGCATCATTCATCTGTTGTAGGTTTTTGTGCTCTGTTATGGCTTTAATTGAAGTTGAAAAACTATTTTGGGATTTATCATGCTGGTTTGGGGAAGCTTTTTAGATTCTCTATGGAAACCACTTTAGTGTAATTCCATAGTATAACAGTCTGACTTCAGGTTATGGTTCTAATGCATTTTTCTGGTATTAACCCTTTTTTGCATGTATGTGAACTGCTTTTAAAATGACTTTGCCTGTGCTAGTTTTGTTGTTTTTATTTTCGAAATCTGTTCATTTGAGGTGACAACAAAAGGATTTGCTCGGTATGAGCTGACTGCAGCTGCTGCAATAGAGGACACCATTGCAGAATCTGGAAGCAACATCTATGTGGACATCACATGGAATGGTGTGGAAAAGATTCTGGAGACTCCCCCAGTGATCTCTGCTGCCACCCTGGTAAGTCAGGATGGAAAAAGCAAATAAACACAAGCTCTTGGCACAACTCACATCATGAGCAGTATAAAGAAGATAAAAGCAGTGTAACCTATTCATAAACTGAATTGTAAGTTGTGCTGATGTGCTTCTCAGTGATGAAAATTTTAAGACACTTAATTTCTAAAGTTTGAAACTGAGATAAACTTGTGGAACTTTCAGAATATTGCCCTGGAGTCAGGGGACCCCAGAAGTCCTGTGTTCCAGCTGTACCGAGAGCTGCAGCTCCTCTTGGTGAGTGCAGGGGACAAATTCCAATTTCACGTTTGCATGGAATGGGGATTTTATGTGCTAATAATTTGCTTTATTGAAAACTTCATCAGAAGTATCAAAGATAACTTCAAACATTTATTTTAGCTGAAACTTTGAGCTCAGTTTTAGAAATCTTGAATAGAAAGAGGACAAGTCATCCAGGAAATTGTGCATATTTGTAACTCCTGGTTAGCTGTGCAGAGATTTGTGATTCTTGGTGAAGTTGTCTGTGAAAGATGACACATGCAGGACTCCCAAGAAGAACTGATTTCTGTTGTGATTTTCCTGCTGCTTTTAGGCTTTGGCTGAAGGTCTGAAGACGGGTGTGACTGAGTGGCCTGAGCCAGCAGAGTCTGAATCAGCTCTTAAACTGGTCCAGGAATTTCTGACTGGTAATTGCTGCTTGTTCCATGGGGAGGGAGGGGTGTGGCACTTCACAGGAATAAAAGGGAATTCCACATCCGACTTCTAAAGCATTAGAACTGGAAATGTTCATTTCTGTGTGTAGCCACTGCACAGAGTAATTGAATAGTTTAATACATATTTGTCATTTTTCTTTAGCCTAATATCATAGATCAAAGTAGTAATAATAAAAAACATTTTTTAAAAGTCTTTCAGACTATATCCTTACTCAATAAAACCATTTTTAAATTATTCTATTATTCAGTGTATTTGTTAGTTACAATGTACCTGGGGATTAATGATTGGTTTGATGACACTTTCCATAGTGGTGGAACTTATTTTTCTAACTCTACTAGATTTAAAGAAGAAGCTGGATGGAGATTATATATTTGAAGACAAGAACGAAACAGAGGTGTGTACAATTTCCTAACAGCTGCTTTGTCATTTTGCTTCCATTTTAACTGCAGTTATTTCAGATTTTGACTAAATCTTGTGTGTTGTTTATATGTGTAAATAGTGATGTGAAGGAATATGGATCTCTTGCTTTCTGTCTCTGCAGTGTAAAAATAATGGGAAAAGGTCTGATTTCTTCCAGGAATTCTGACCTTTCTGCCATTGCATTCTATCATTAATTTGCTTTTCTTGCCTAATTTAGTTATTTGGTACCAATTTAATAGTATCAGTTGAATATGTGTCTTACTTATCTAGAGGTTTATGGTATTGTGAAGCAAAGGGAAAATTCAAATGATAAAAATTGTATTTGGTTATATTAAGATTTTTTTTTTTCCCTCTCAGCCTACAAGGAAAGGTTTAGGTCTATTTTCTATTAAGAGAGAAGCAGCATTTTGTTGATAATCTAAGAATATATTGATTTCTGTGTCAACAGAACTATTCTGGATCAGGATTACAGGGAAGTAGTTCTCTGCTCTGAGAACTTGTGTGTCTGGATTTTGGCCTCCCAGGCACTGCTGGGTACACAGACAATACCTGGCTGAGATCTGAAGTCTCTCTGACAGTGGCTTTTGTTTCCTGGTCTGAGGCTAGCAGTTATCCAGTGTGATAATTCTGTAAAGAATCAGACTCACTGTTAAATAAAAGTATACTGCCAAATTACTGTGTGGTAGTTTCCCTGGAAATGGGGGAAAATCAGTGATGCAGCCAATTTTGATCTCTGGAGAAATTCAGATGTAGAAAGTTTTTGACTCTAAGGCACCATTTTTCATTGAAGACCAATAAATTCTTCCAGAAAATCAAATGTGACACAGCTGCTGTGGACAGTTGCATAAAATCAATCTTTGGTGAGCGAGGAGACCTGGATTTTACTGAGCAGTTATGGTGCAAAATGAAAAGTAAGTGTATTGTGACCTGTTTTCCTTTCCTTTTCTTCTCTGTCTACTAGACAGTATTGCTTTTTCAGAAAAATCCCTGTCCATTTCTGAGTTTTAAGGACTCATCAGCTCTTCAGAAAATTGGTATCAGCAATACCAATTGCTCTCTTCCTAAAAGATCCCATTTTAGGGATGGAGGGTGATATATTTTCTTACAACGTTCCAATGGCAGACCAGCATCTAGCAGGAGATAATTTCATTTTGTTTGACTGCAGAAGGTACTAAACCATTGATAGTTGCTCTAAAGCTAAAACCCATCTGCTCTAAAACTGAAAATTTCATAATTCCTTTAGATCTGAAGGACAATTTTCAGTGTATATAGAATTCACTGGTCTCTGTTGATCATTGTTTTTAGAGTAATCCTTTTTAGTCATCATGTGACAGAGCTGCCAAAAAGCTGTGCAGTCTGTAATTTCAGCTCTCATTCTTTAACTGAGGGGTTTTGTTCATGCAAGGGTGTGTTGACGTGTTGTTACTGACTTAACAGCCAGAGAAAGAGCCTGAATTGGTAATTAAAATATTGTGGTTTTCTTTCCAGGTGTCAGTTCCTATCAGGAGTTATTAGACTGTTGCACACTGGTCATAAAATCCCTGGAACGTGGTGAGATACAGCCATGGGTATGTATTTGTATTTCACAGCAGATGCTAAAATTTGGGATAGTTTCAAGTAAAATGCAGTTCTTGTCCCTTCACTGCCCCTCATTTGTGTTGTTTTTAAATTGTGTGTTTCCCTGGTGTTGAACTCCTGAGCACTGTTGGTGGTGTTTCATGCACATCTCAAAAAGACTTGTTTATTTTTAGATTCATCAGGGGAGTAGCAGTTTCTTAAGTCAGTTGATCCAACAGTCCTACCATGGAAAGATGGAGGATGTTTCCCTCAGTGACATCACTCCCGTTCAGATGATCCTGGAGGTTGGCTTGGAGAAGATGAAGAAGGATTATGTCAGTTTTTTCATAGGTGAGCCTGACACTGGCTAACAGCATTAGGAATTCAAGAGAAAATGTGTTCCATGCAGGAAATAATGAACTTTTTGGGTAACCTCTATCTCTTTCTTCCCATCTGCTGAAGTGCAGTTTCCTGCTTCCTTAGTAATGGGACTTTTCAGCTTTTAAATTTCAAAATTTAAAAAACTTACTTGTTTCAAAAGAGCTTTGTGTTTTACCATCGTTGTTACCTCTTGATTTCTTTTTGGCATCTGTCATCCTGTTCCTCATTCTTTCTTTATTTGCTTTTTATTTTTCACTGCTTTTGTAAACCTGTGTGTCCTGAGGAGGGCAGTTGTCTCCAAGTACATGGTGGGTCTCTTCATTGTGAAACTTTGGTGTTAAATAAAATGATGCCTTGACCACACCACTTCAGAGGGGTTTTCTTGTTTGGAATGAATGATCATGTCAATAAATAACATCACACTAATGCTGACTTTGTCCTTTAGTAGAATTTCCTGTTTGATCACCCGAATGTTGCTTATATTAAATCTGCTACCATGTATTAAATTTTAATTTTTTTTTCCTGCTGTTCCTTTTACAGGCCAGGAACTTGCAACATTAACCTACTTGGTGAGATGCTTTATTTTTATTTTATAAAGCTTAGCTGATGGTGGGATGCAAATCATGTAAGCTGAGAAACTGAACTGCAGATCATGAGGCTGGAAATGTCAGAAATGCAGAAATGTCATTGTTTTGTTTCCTCATTCCCAGATAATTCCCTTGATAAATGATCTGGGTCACTGTCAAGGCAGTGAACCTTTGTCATGCTTTGATGGGACTTTGTTCTGAGTCTGCTGGGCCACCCTAAAAATCTTGGCTTCTCCAAAGAAGCAGGAAGATGATTTTATTTGCTGAGGGTGTGTTGTGTGTCTGTAGCAATGGAGTGCTCAGGTAAGAGCAGAGGTCTTTGGTCTTCCAGGATTACTTCATTTCCACATCAGTGGATCTCCAGGAACAAGTCCACCGTGTTCAAAAGCTTCACCATATGCTGGAAGTACTGGTCAGCTGTAAAGTCTTACTGCAGTTCAGACATGAGAACCTCTTCCCTTTGACACAGTAATTATTTCATTTCTACTTTTGCTCTTTAAATGGCAATCACAAATAGAGTTTGTTTGTTAGTTTTAAAGAAACACTTGAATGTTGGTGAGAGTGAGACTGCAGAAGGAGCAGCTGGATCTTCCTGCCAAATTTTGCTTTGGGACTAAAACTGAAAAACTAAAACTGAAAACTAAAGGAAATTATAAAATGTGAGAGTATAGTTAATTTTGCACAAGGTTTATGCTCTGTTGTACAAGCATTTCTTTAAAGAAAGTAACCTGATATCTCTTGTAGGGTTTGCATGAAGTATTACAAGGAGAACCCTCTGAATGAGAAGCATGTGTTTCAGCTGCCCATCAGACCAGCTCTTGTGAGGGAATTCTATCAAAAGTAAGAGCAACTTCAGCATTTGCAGCATAAAATTCAGATGTGACTGGGTACCTGACTCAATTTTGATGTTTTTTGATTATTCTCTCAGTGACAGCCCTGAAGTGTGGAAGGTGGAGATAAGCAGTGGGCATGGACAGAAGGAGGTTAAAACAACGTGGCAAGTCAGCACCAATGCTCCTGTTGAACATGGGACATCAGACAATTCAGGTGGGGAATGTTGGTGGTGAAATGAAATAATCAAGGCACAAACTTCAAACAAATGCAGTTTTTATCCTGAGTTCAGTGGGTCTGAGTTTTATATTTATTTTTTAGCAAAAGCAAAATGATATTTTGCCTTCTGCTAAAAGAATGAGGTGGTATTTACGGAATTAAGGATATTCAGAAAGTGGTGACTTTTTGCCTTCTCACCTTGTCTGAGTTACATTTTTAGAGTTAAAGTGACAGATTATTTCTAAATAAGAGATGATTGATACCCAAAAAATCTTGCACCTTATTTCTAAAATGTTTGCCAAAGAATCTGAGTAAAGTTTTGAAGAGAAATTTCCCTGTTGTTAATGCTGGTCTCAAGTCAGAGAAGGTGCAAAGGGGAGAGGATCTGCCTTGCTGCAAGCAAATGCAGAACAAGTGGAAAAGCGTCAGAATGGGGAAGAATTAAGCAGAGAGACTGGTACAGAAATGATTTGCCTTTTTGGGGTGGGGTTTGATGTGAGGGGTGGGTAAATCTTTCCTGTCATTATTGATTTGTGCCATGAAGTGCTTCAGTAAAACTGCACTTTGAAAACAGTTCTGGAAGCTGCTCCATGAACTAAAGAGTGGCTAATCCCAACTTTTCCCTTTGTCCTTGCAGGTTTCTTGTCTGACTCCACAGTCAATGGAAGCAGTGAAGAAAGGCTGTATTTTATTACCATGACTCAGTGCAGTCAGGTGCAGTTCACTTAAGTTGATGTTACTGAGCAAGCAGGACTGGAAAGGTACAGAAAGGGGGAAAATTCAGTGTTTTCTGTCCCAACAGAACTTTTAGAAACTCTGGGCTTCAAACACTTCATCTTCACTGATTTATTTGCTTTATTACACTTAAGTGGGACCTTCACAGCCCCAATTCACCTGTAGGCGCCTCATTTGTTAAAAGTGCAGTGCAATTATGACTGTACAGTATAAATATTGTAAATATGGTGGATATTTGTCATATATTTACAGGTATTCAACAAAGTTGTGCACTTTGGGGTTTCATATTTTATTTTTTGATCATTAAAAATGCAATCAGACACTGTTCAAAATGTGAATTATCTTAACCAACAAACCAAGCAATATTGTTATGTTCTCCTGGGATCAAGTGATGCTTCATTATCCTGAAGGGATTGGAAAGCTCTTCATCCAGGGCCTTGGAATCTTCAGCCAGTTTGGGTTTCTTTGTCCCTGTATTTATATTTTGGAGTATTCTTGAAAATACTTCTCTCTCCTCTTCAAATTATTTTATTCCTTCAATGTGAAGTGAGTTATTTTAGCAGTGTTGTCTTGTATGTTTTGCATAATTTTTTTAAAAACAAAATCAGTATAATTGGCTGGACATAATCTATTAAATATGTTGGCAGTTGCATGTGTTATGTTGATTAATCAGTGAGGTAACATTCTGGTGGTCTAATTTAAACAATTCCATAATTTCGTACATGCTGGCTAAATAATCTGAGACAGAAATATTTTGTATTAAAAACTATGGGTAAATGAGAATAAGGAAATCCCCCGATATTCATGCTTTTTTAAAATATAAATTATAGATTATTATTGTAAATTCTTATAACTTCTGGTTTCAAGCAAAGTTGTATTTCAAGTACAGCCAGCTGAATTGTGGAACCAAGTTTTTATAGTACTTGTTTCTACCTGCAGTAGAAGGGAATTTAAGGTGGAATATTAATTTTGGAAGTACTTGGATTACTTAAAATCCACATTTTCATGTATGATATATTGTGAAGTTGTAGAAGGTAAGTTTAAACTGCAGGGATGTGGTTTAAATCTGATTCAGAAGTTGTCACCTTGGATTACTCACTTCAAACAACTCTTCTCCACACCTAAATAGCAAGGTATATATTATCCTAACTTTTAGACATTAATAAATTCATATTTAAACAGTGCTCTTGGAATATTTAAGTCCTTTTCTGTTTTAAAATCATGTGTCTTTCTTCAAATAGCAATTACATGGTAATCAAAATGCTGTTGATGAACAGACTGAAATCAGAATTTGCAAGCAGCTTTTAATCACTTGAAATTTGTACTGGCAAGATTTGAATCACTTTACTCTTAACTATTTTTCTGATAAACAAAATGTGTAATAGTTTTCAAAATAATAAGGATTGTAAAATGTACTACTTGGAATCAGTGGAAAGAGAATGTATTTTGTATTTTGGTAAAAACCAAAAGATGTTTTGGGAATTGAATAGAAAAATGATAAAAGCTCTAGGTGGATTGGTAAGTAATATTTCATTACAGGGGTATAAAAAGAAGCATCTGTGGTAAATTTTAACTACTCAAATAAACCAGTTGCAGCTTAGTCCTTTTGGCAAATGAAGATGTGTGCAAACATCAATTTTAGCTGTGGTTTCGAAGGTAGAATATGAGGAGGATAATACTGATGAGAATGCAGAGTGTGAAAACTGTAGGAAGAACAATCTCTGTCACCATTTCCATGTGAGTGATCAGGGAATCTAAAATTTGAGAAATGAGGAATATGTAAGAGATTTAATCCCCTGGAGTACAGTAATACCTAACTTAGAGTTAACATAAAGATTTTTTTTGAACATAAAAATGTTGGCGTTGGCATAAACAGCAAACAAAGCAAACAGAATTTCCTAAGTCTGCCAGAGCTGGAGCAAATCCACGATAGTTTTCCCTCTCTTTTTATTTCTGAAGACATGTCAGTGCTCAAAGGGCTGCAAAATTGTCCTTGCTGTGAATTAGCTGCAGTGCATGAACAATATTTTACTGGTCTTCTGATATTTATTTCCCTCACCTGAAGGTGAAAGAAAATTGTCAAAGAGAAATCCTTGGGAAGCTTTGGCCTTTTTATGATTGTTCTGTATCTGTTTGAAAAATTAAATGGGTTTTATTTTGTAGAAATTTATTGCACAAAGAAGCCTGGAAGAGTTCAGTAAACCCAGTTCATTCACACCAAACACGACTTGGAAGTGGAGGCTGAGAGCAGGATTAATTTAGGCTGACTGCTGGGATGTTTCCTGCCATGTGGAGTTCAGCTCATCCTCTTGTAAAAATCTCTAGTAGTTAACTGATCTTAATAAAATTCCTACTTCAGGAATTCTGAAAGGTCCTGAATTACACCAGGAGGTTTTTTAGGTGTTCTGGATCAGTTGTGTTGGGGTTTCTTTGTTACCAGGAGCATCAGAGCCCAAATTTAATCTTAGGCCAGTCCTTAGCCCTTTAATTTCTTTTTATAGTTCCACTTTATGTAAAAGTCAAACATTTAGAGTTTTCCTGTCTGTGTGGTTGTCTTGATTTGTCTGGGTTTGGTTTGTGTTTGAAAAAGGATTCAGGAGTTTTATTTTAAGGAGAATACTGTCATCCCCAACCTCAGTTTTAAATAGTAGCTCTTCCAGTTCCTGTATTTCAGTAACATCCACAGCTGATCTGTTTAGATACAGTGCTTTTAGTTGGAGGCAATAAATTTAAACATTTTTCTTTAGGGGCCTATAGTGCTTTTGGGGAGAAAACACCTTTTAGCAGCATTCAGAGAGCAATTTAATATCTGAACTTTACAGAATCTGCTTTTGTAGAACAAACCAGAGCCATCCTTACCTGCAGCAAGGTGTTGGTGTGTGGCAGAGCAGGTGTCCATGGCCTTCCGGTGCCAGTTCTCCACCTGGGAAGGGTGACACTTCTGTGAGACTGAGCATCCTCCTCACTCCCACAGCTCCCTCCTTGTCCCTACAATTAACTTGAAACCACTTAATTCTACCAATACGTGGGTTTCTGAAGGCTTCTTTGTGGTTTTTATTTCAGTGTATTTCTCTGAGTTGTTTAATAAAATTTTTAATGGCATATAATGCATTCCAGGTTATTTTCCAGTAGGGTAGTACGTATGTGGAGTTTTCTGCCTAGAAATCTGACAGCACTGCTAAATAACTTCTGATGGAGAATTTTTGACTTCATCAGTAAGTCCAGTTAGAATGCTTTAGAAACAGTAATTGAGTCTGTTCCACTCTGTGTCTGAATATCTCTGTATTAAGCAGATCCCTATTTTACAGAATCAAAGTGTCACTTCTGTACCATATTCATACAAGTTGTTTCCTGAAATTCAATGTGATATTTGCACATAAATCAAAGAAAAGGAAAAAAAATCAAAATTAGCAGCTGACATCACCTCTCTTGGATTTGGGAATCCATTTGCACTGATAATCTTTTTATAGTAGTCAACAGATGCCTTTGGGTACCGTGGTTTGTTCTTGTTTTTGAAGTCAATGTGGTAAAGCCCAAATCTTTCAGAGAAGCCTTTGTTCCATTCAAATTTATCCAGCAGTGACCAGGCAGTGTAACCTTTGACATTTACACCATCATTTAGAGCTGGAAACAGAACACAAATCACTGATAAAGGTGGGGTTTGTCCTTAAAATATGGTTCTGTAAATGTTTTAGTTTATAGCAGGAAGAGATGGGGAGGAGGACAGAAAAAGGAAGTGCAAATTAATTCAGATTCTTTGAAATCTTTAGCTTAGAGGTACTAGAGCTCTATGGGCATGGTAGTTTCTCCTTTCTGAGAGTGGAAACTGATGATTTATTGCAGTATTAAATCTCAGGTTATTGTAGTTATTAGTATTAATATGTTTGCTTAGGTTGACATTTTGGTGAAAATTTGAGTCTGGTTTCCTGTCCATTTTGACTTGTGAATAGTTATTTCTCTGTGATGGAAAGGACAAAGTAAAGAATAAGCAGAAGGTGAAAATACTCCAAAAGTCAAATCCTATAAAGCTGTTTTTAAGTGACCTTTGAGTAGCTCATTGATGTATCCCTTCAGGTACTGGATTCTGCACTCATCACACAGCTGAGGGCACTGCACTGTTTCAGACACTCCATTCTCTGTCACATAAATCAGGGGGTTCCCATACTGGGTCTGCAAACAGAAATGTTTAAATTGCTTCACATAAAATCATTTTATTTTGACAGAATATGTGAATTAGCAAAGTGCATTAAAAGCAATTTTCTACATTTACTTACCTAAATAAGAAAAATGTGTAGTAGGAATTTAAGTTAACCATGGGGCTTATTTTAAAATTACTGAATTCTGTAGTTTTCTGAGCTGAAATTAAGGGGTTTTTGACAAAGACAATTCCCACTAGGACAAGACCAATAGCTGGAACTGTTGAAAATCTCAATCTAAACCAGGCATTTTGTTTGCTTCCTTTCTAATTAAAGATCTGCTCTACTCACCTTAATGAAGTTGAGCAACCTTCTGAACCCCCAGGGCACAGAGTAGAGCCACTCAGGGCCTGGAGCTGGCCAGTTGGGGTCCACCAGTTCAGCCAGGTCAGGGTCAGTGTGGTAACTGGACACTTGGAGGAAGGGAAAGTTCTTCTGCAGAACATAACGAGTGGTAAAATGACCAATTCCCAGGAAATCCGAGGTGCCTTTAATATAGATTTTCTCTTGCACTGAGAAAGTTGGTAATCTTGATGTCCCCAGGCCCTGCTGGGCACTCTTCCTACCTAGCAAAATAATTATAGGAAACAACTTCTGAGGAGCACAGAAATTGGTTTTCTTTATCTCACCAGCAATAAATCATGGAATCGTAAAATCCTGGATGGTTTGGGTTGGAAGGGACTTTTAAAATCATCACCCCACCCCGTGCCATGGGCAGGGACACTTTCCACTATCCCAGGTGCTCCAAGTCTGTCCAGCCTGGCCTGGGACACTTCAGGGACACTTCAGGGACCAGGGGCAGCCACAGCTTCTCTGGGCACCCTGTGCTGGGGCCAAATATGGTTTTCCTGAATTTAGTGTTAGTGTTGAGGACACCTGAGCTTAATTGGTTTTTTAAGATGAGATCACCTTTCATCCTTTTGGTTTGGAGAATTAAGTTGGGTACAATACATGGAGGAACAGTGATTTCAAGTGTCCTGGTGTGTCCCCAAAGTGCTTTAGGAGCTGTGTCCAGCCCAGGGGCCTTTGCTTTGCTGTGTCTCCCCTTTGCCCTCACTTGACTAAAGCACACGTTGGCCAGGAGTTATTCCCCTGTGATGTGCTGGGAGTGTGGATCTATTCATGTCACAGCTACAGGGACTTACCTACATAATTCTTCATAACTTCTGGGTAGTCCCCTCTGTAAATGGGGTTTGCAAACCATCCCAGGTGGAACTGGATGTACCTCTCAGCAGCATCTCTGTCTGTTTGGCTGTGTGGATCAACAGGTTCCCCCCAGCCGCTCGTTAGGGAGATTCCAACCATCCCTTAAAACAAAGGGACAGTTCTGCAGTTCTTGAAGCCCTTAACAGAAACAGCAGCACAATCAGAGAATGAATCCTCATTACCTCTCTGCTCCCTGCGCCAGGTGGTGTTGTAGGAGTGCCAAACCTTGGCATGAGTCTGTAAAAATAATGTAAAAATTAAATAAATCATGTGCACATTTCCATCTCTTATGGCATGGAAAGCTAGTGAGCACTTTTTGCACTGAGGTCTGCCTGAAAATACCACAGAATTTCTTTTGTGTTTATTACAGAAACTTTGATTTCATGTAAGACATCACAAAATCCTTTATGCAAGATTCCATCCCTGAATTCCAGGACATCCACATGGAGCTAACACACAGCCCTCAGGACAGGGTTCTGTCCCATGGCTCTGCTCTTTGGATGGCTTTCCCTAATTTATTCAGGCAGATGAAAGTTAATTTTTACCAGAGACTTCCTGAAGTCACTTGCAACATTCAGGTTCATTTCAAAAGGCCAGGATGTTTGTTTCTAGACTAACCTGGATGTTTTCTTTTTCAACCAACTTGAAACAAACTAGAAGAGACATTTATAATATAAGGAAATTCAAATTGTTGCAAGTGCTAAATCAAGCTCCAAACATTGGTACTGCCTTGGATTCTGCACTGGATGTTTAAAGCCAGATGATCATTTCAGTGTCCTACTTGGAAATTACCGGGCTGTGAAACTACATTTCAGTTTAAGGAGTGAACTCTGATAAGAATCCTGAACTGACACATCATTTGAGGCACAATTTCAGGAGGTTTTTTACTTTGATGATGTGATGAGCAGCCTTGTAGGCGCCGCAGCCGCCGAGCTTCAGTCCTGGCGCGTGCTCTCCTGTTTCATAGCCCTTTTCAGCCACTGCCTGCAAACACACAGGTCAGAGTCAGTCCTGCTCTGGGCTCCAGAGCCAGGGGATGTGCCCCATCCTGTGCTCCCCTGCCTGGGCTGGCCCTCTCCAATCCCCTCTTCCCTTCCTTGGCTCCCATTTCCTGCCTGCTTGGTACTGAGCTGTGGCGTGTTGGGAGCAGGGTGTTGGTGAGGAGGGTTAGAGGGGTGAGCTAGGAATGGGGAAGGGTAAATAACAACTGCCTTTTCAGTTCCTAATTTCTAATTTCAGTCTCTCCAGCTGAGGAGTTTTCAAAATTTTCCTGGATTTTCATGTCTTAAAACTCTGCCCTTGTGTAAAATCTGCCCGCTGAGATTTTTGGCCACAAAGATTAATGGTTTAAATGTTTTCCCTTTCCTCTCCATTTTTTTCACCTACTCTCCTCTAGTGTCACTTGCACAGAATTTAGGGAACAGAACAGTGCAATGGGAGAGTTTGGAAGGAAAGCATTGATGACTTACCCAAGGATTGCTGAATGTAATCCAGTGTTTCACACGGTCGCCAAACTTCTCAAAACACAGATTTGCATAATCATTAAAATAATTAATCATGCTTATGTTCTGCCAGCCACCATACTTTTCTTGGAGAACCTTTGGAAATAAGAATTTAAAGATTCAATAATTGTACTTGAAGGTCAGCTGCTGCTTAAAAAAGACTTTTATTTCTATTTAATTCTGTTTCTATTTCTAGCTCAGAAAGAGATTTTTCAAAACTTCAGTGCACATAAAATCCAAGTGAATAGAAAATACTTACAAATTCTTAAAATCATGCATATATGTCTAAATTTTTTAAGTACTCTTAGATCTTAACCTTAGGAAATTATTTCTGTCAGAAGGCTTTATTTGAGTTGTTTCACTAATTTAAATATTGTCTGACCTGTGGCAGATCCCAGTGGTAGAGGCTCACAATAGGGGTGATGTTGTTTTCCAGAAGACTGTTAATTGTGTCATTGTAGAATTGTATTCCCTTCTCATTCAGTTGCTCAGCTGATGAAAAGCACAGACAAGGAATTACCTGCATTGGTTCCCAAATAACTGGAAGAACAGAAATCTAAAAGTATTTACCAAGGAATTTTACATTACAGTGTTGGGAATTCCGTAATGGTAAAATGCAGACAAACAGGAATCTGTGTAACAGGAATGTTGAACAACTGTGGGTTATTCAGGAGTAAAATTCCTTACAGATAATATTGGGGAAAATGTGGTGAAATTGTGCTTACCTTTGATGCCTGTGGGCATAATCCTTGGCCATGAGATAGACAAGAGGTAGTGATTCACCTTCAGCTCCTTCAGTAACTGAATGTCATCCTGTGAGAAGAAAATCCAATTAACACATCCTGAGGCCAAGCAGAATAGCTTCAATTCCTCACCTGTTTTAACTCATTCTGAATGCAGAAAATCTATGGAAGATTTGCACAAAAGAGGATTCAATCTGTTTTTTTCTGATCTTTGAGGTGATAGCTCATTCTACTTGAAGCCTTCCTCTTTAACCCCTTTTTTTTGACAGGCCAAAGAAGTCCTGTAATGTTTTGTGCAACTGTGGAGACTGAATGTTTGCACTACAGAAAAATGAGCTGAGGTTTTGCAATACTAATATATTTATGTCAGAATTTGTATTAGAAAATGATAGAGGCCTGTAAATCTTGACTTCAAACATTTCAGCTCAGGCTCAAAAACATAATTACTTGGATTTTCCTTTACTGTCTTATACTGGAATGAGAAAACCCCCTAAATGCCATATGAATATATGTTCTTTTGCTAAGAAATTGTACATCTTCAGTGTTCAATGAAATTGGAAATTTGTTGTATTTGTGCCAATGCCAAGAGAATTCTGATGATGAAAGCAAAAAGTGCCCTGATATAAAGAGGACTGGGTAAGTGGACAAATATAAGCAAGTTTTAGAAAGTATTTCTAAATCCAAATCCAAATAATCTCTGCATCAAAATCTTCTGGTGCCACACCCCAGTGAGGCTCAGAGCCCCAGCTTCTCTGAGATACTTTTTAAACTGTTCTTTCAAACTTCTGCTGGTTTGAGAGGTCAAATGAAACCCCTCCTGCATTTTTCCCATTTTAGGAGAGTAAGGCATAATTAGTTTCTTTTCTCTTTGTTCTTGCTGAGACCTCTGGTTCTCCCTCGGACTTCATCTACGTGGAGAAACCTCAGTGGAATATCACTTTTATTAAATTAGTTGCAATTCCAATTACATAACCCTGGCCTCTCACAGTCATTTGGATTCCTCTTGCTGTGTATCTGTCTTTCCTCCATCACAGTAATTTCAAAATTGATTTTGATGGTATTAGCCTTGGAAATATGTGAATAGAGCTGCATTGATTATTTGTTTGTTATCCTTTCAAAAAATGGGCAACATCCAGACTGAATTTTAAAGCCTCTGAAATATACATGGAAAACTTCATGCATGCACACACAAAAAAAGTTAATTTTATTTAAAGCTCAAATATGTTTATTGTATTTCTAACTAAGCATTTGGACTTCCTGCAACATCTAGAATATTTTTTGGACACAAAAATCCTGAAAAGCTGAGATTTATTTGGGAAACACTGTGAGATTCTTGGTTTTATGAGATTATAAAGGAAGATTTTACTGTACTGATTAAAAATATCAACCCTTGGATTCCTAAGTTGAGTAAAACTTTAGAGCAGCTAAAGTGTTCCTTCAAAATGGGAAACCAGGATCAAGGAGTGGCCCCAGAACATTTGCAGAGGTGCAGTTACTCCTCTTGAGCAATACCTTGACTTTGTAGTAGCCATCACAGGCGGAATCTCCCGTCTCGTTCCTGAGCACCTTCCCTTTCCCGTGAGTGAAGGCATCCCAGATGCTCGGCCCTTTCCCATCCTTGTCCCAGGCCCCCTCGGTCTGGTAGGCAGAACTTCCCACACCCCACAAGAAACCTGAAGGGAGAAACAGGGGAGTTATTGGAACATGTTCTTGCTGATTGGTCTTGGTGCTAAATGTTCTTAGGAGAAAGGAACTGGGAGTGAAAGTAAGCACTGCTGGAGAGGCCGAGGTTTTCTACATTTCAAATTGTGTCTGTGCCTAAATAGGTCTGAAAGTGGGTAACAAATGGAGGTGTCCTGTTCTGATGCACTGAAAAAGAAATTGAATCCTTTCATTTATTAAACCTGTAAAATCTGTATTTTACAGTGATGAGGTAGGGCATTGATAGCATGGCAGAAATGTCTTACTGTAAAAAATTCGGTTTCTACATAATTTCTCCCTGCTGGTTTTCATGGTAGTTTTAGCAACTACAAGTTTAGATGTTATGTAAAATATATAAATATTCTGTATTTTTTCGCTATTGTTACACAAAATACCATATCATAAATGACTGAAAAACTTGAGCATGAAAACCAATCAGTGCCTGTATATTTCTAGTTTTGATTTTGCTTGATGAAATGTGTTTAAATATGTGTTGAAGAAAGGATAAGGTTCATAAATCCATACTGAAGAGTGGATTGGATAATACTAACAGCTTGAAACAAACCCAGCACAGTTATTTCACTAATTTCTTAAATTAGCTGCATAACAAAGAGTATTTTAATTTATTTCATTAATTGTAGGTAATTTATAAAAAAGGAGAAGAGCTCTCAGATGTGACTTGTTACACTGCACTTTAATCAGGAGATGTGGATATGAACTTAATCTGTGAGCCTGTCCTTGTATTTCCTGTTGAAGCGGATCTGTGGAATGCAGGGTCATGTGGATCCCTGTACTCCTGGGAGCACATCCCAAATGTTCTGCATCCTGCAGCCACCTCCATTTCTGTTCTGCCATTTCCCTGGAAGGACACGGAAAACCCCTGGGTCACTTCCTTGTGCAAGCACAGGAGCAGATCTAGAACATTCCAAGCCCCAGGCCAGGCGGGTGTGGGCGGTACCAGCTGGAAAGGTGCCGTAGTAGAAGGAGCCTGGGTTGTTCTTGGTCCATGGGAAATCCTCGGCCACGCCCAGTGCCATCGCTGCCACCAGCACAGCCCAGCACCTCAGGGTGTCCCTCCTCATCCTCACCAGCTGCTCCCTGCCAGGGAAAACACGAGAGTTCTGTCAGGGATTGCTGCTCCACAAATTTGGGAGGTCAAAAGGGAAAAGCTGATTTTTTCTGCTGGATGGGAACTATAATTGAAGGCTGAAAGTTTGGGCTGAGTGGAAGGAGCAGTTAAACTTCTGGCAGGGTGGGGAAAATGAGGAAAGATTCATCCCCTCAATCAAAATTATAATTATTAGAAGCCACATATTTTCTTTAATGTTACTTATCTTTATTCTAAAGGTGTCTTTGTTGGTACCTATTTTGTTCTGAATTTCAAACTGTCCCACAAATATCAGTAAGTAAAACCCTTTAACCACGACAAAAAGAAACAATTATGCTGGTAGCATCTTCCCACCTGTCAGGGCAACAATCCCTGTGGAAGTTGAAAAGGAAAACTAATACTTGCAATTATTGCAGTTTTAATTAATTACAGCTTTTATCTTATTACAGCTTTTGTCCTTTTTATCCAATCCCAGCATCAATTTTAAACTGTGACATCGAGTTAAATTATTACAGAGACACATTTTAGCTGAGTTAAGTAAAGTTTCAGAAGGGCTTTTTAGAAAAGCACTATTTTCCCCAAATTGATACAGTCCCCAAAGGATGTTTTACATTCCTGAGCATCTGCTGGTGAACCTGAACATGGGACTGGGCCATGAGGAAAAGCAGAACAAATATTTAAAATAATCATGTTTTTCATTGGAGTACCTGAGCTGCTTTGCAGGTTGGCTCCTGACCAAAATGAACCCCCAAATGTGGCAAAAAAAGGCAAAGGACTGATCCCCTTTTCAGAACATGTAATAAATGTACAGCCTCAGAGACCTCCTGTTCCTCTGTTTATTAATGATCATCCCATATCTGCTAATTAACACAGCAACTGCACAGCTGGCTTGGGAGAATGGAACTACTTCAGCACTAAAGGCTTTAGTCCTGGATTAAAAATATCTCCACCCCGGCATTCCAAATGGGACCATTTAGATTACAGGGTTAAAAAAAGCTTGTAGCAGACTATAAACATTTTAAATCAAGTCTAGATGCTCTAGAATTGCTTTTATTTTGAATATAAAAGGTTGCAAATACATGTGATTTTAACTTAGACATTGCCAATAGCTCTCTGGTTTAGTCAGTAAATTTAAATTTAGCATTGCCCTTCATCTTCTCATTAGCACTGACCAACAGTCCCAGGAAAAGGAGCCAGGAGAGCAGGAAATGTTCCAGGGGTCTGTGCATGTTTCTGCAGCTGAGGCACTGCCCCAGGGCAGCAGGGCTGTGTGGTTTTACTGAGTGCTGCTAGGAGCTAGGAACTCATTTGGAGTTAAGCATAACAAAAAAATCAATATATTTTTCAATTTTGGCTTGATTGTTCTTAGTAGTAGAATTAGAAATAATTTCAGTACCTCAAGAACAATAAAACACTTTAGGATTTTACAGCACTCTGTATTGAATAAAACAATCTATGCACAGTTTGCTGTGGAATATTCAATCACTTTTCAAATTCATATGTGCATTTTGAAACTCTTCATTGCTCTGGTTTCCTGGCATATATCTCTACAAAGATAGTAGAAGAAACAGCTTTTCAAATAGTACAAAAAGTTATTTGTTTGTTTAATAAGTTCAGACTGTAAGGATGGTCCTGTAAAACCCTTTTCACCCCCTGGTTGTCTGGCAGCTGGGATCCTTTCTGCCCTGATTGCAGCTGGAGTTATTTCCATTTCCCCCCATCCCTGCCTTACCTGGTGTTCTTCACAACAGATGTGTCCTATCTGGGAGATTCCTCTGAACTGCCACAAACCTACCAGGGCATTCAGAATAAATTTACTTGCCCAGAATAATTGCATGGAATTAATCCAGGCTATCACAAAACCTCGGGAGAAACATCTAGTTGCAAACAGCATTTTGTTCACTTACAGTCACAACAAAAAAGAACAATCCTTTTGTATCCACAGCCAATGCTGCAGGACAAGCTTTAGCTTAACCACAGGAATCTGTTAGCAATGAGGATTTTCCTTTGTAAGCAAAATTAGCTTTGCACTCATCTATACATTCATACAGGACTGCCTCTGGAACAGGGGGTTTGTAGATATTTTTCATCAGGAATTGCAGTGATGGGCCAAGGATGGGTTCAAACTGAAAGGGGAAATTTAGGTGAGATATATATGGAAGAAATTCTTCCCTGGGAGGGCTGGGAGGCCCTGGTGCAGAAGCTGTGGCTGTCCCTGGATCCCTGGAAGTGTCCCAGGCCACGCTGGATGGGGCTTGGAGCAGCCTGGGACTGTGGAAGGTGTCCCTGCCCATGGCAGGGGTGGAATTAGGTAATCTTTAATATCCCTTCCAACTCAGAGCATTCTGGGATTCTGAATTCGATGATTTTCTCTTGGTGCAAATGTCTGTGTCCTGGATGGTGTTTGGCAGGGAGAACTCAGTGACAGATTTGGGGAGGCCAAGGGCTTTGTTTACATGGCATCATTTAAAATCAGATAATTAAGATGCAAGCTTGAAAAATCACATGCCTTTTCTTTTCTTTCTAAAGGAATTCCTTATGGTGGTGTCTTTGTGGAAAAAACAACTCTCCAGTCTGGATGTTCAGCTCAAGCTAAAATTCATTTATTTTACTTCTGGAGTTACATCCATAGTCCCTCTCACACATAATGTCCATTGAAAAGGCACAAAACCAGGTAACCACTGCTGGGCTGAAAATGTGATTTCAGACATCTCTGCTCACCTGGCTCTCAGGTGAGAAAACCTCTCTGTGCTGAGGGAGAGGAGGGGGCAGAGCCTGGAGGTCACTGCTGCCCTGTGCCTGAGCCAGGGCGAGGGAGGCTCTGGGCACCGAGCACAGCAAAGGTGTGGGAGCTTTTCCCACACCCACCCTGAGGAAAGGGATCTCTGGGCAAGGGGAGCCTGGCAGGGGCAGCAGGAGCAGCTCAGCTCCTTTTGAGGGTGGGGGATTTCCTCCTCCCGGCTCTGCACCCCAGAGCTGCTGGATGCTCTGGCTGGTTGACTCCTGCCTGGAACCTGCTCTCCTGTGCTTTTGCAGCTGTACAGTTTGTAAACAAACTCCTGTTTATTCCTTTGCTTACCCAGTTTTGTCTTTTTTAGCTTTTTTTTTTTGTTTGTTTTGTTTTGTTTTTCCTGAGCAGTGCTGGTGCCCTCGCGTGGCCAATTTCATAGCTGAGAATGTTGCCTGGTAGGGAAAAATAAATATCAACATTGCAGTACTTACATAGCCTCTCAGAAGAGAGATCTCTGAGATCTTACAGAGATCTCAGAAGTAAAATGTGCACTGAAATGAGAGCAGGAATATCACCAGGAGCTCCTTGTTCAGCCCTGCAGTCTCTCTGTACACTTGCCTGCCCTCCTGCTCCTCAGGAGGGACATTTTCAGGGACAGAGGTGATGATCCTTGAAAATCCAGCAGCTTCTGTACACAAAGGGCAGTGCTGTTTGCACAGCTCCTGCTGCAGGGGATGTGGGTGCTGAAGACACGTTTTTATCATTTTTATGGCATTTGGCATTTTATCTCCTGCAGAACCAGGTAGGGCAGTGAACCAGAGTCACCACAGCGCTGAACGATGCCAGAGGTGTGGTGATTAAGGGTGGGCATTACTCATTCCTTATTAAATCATAATTGCACCTAAAAACACCTCAAGAACAAAGGCTTTGGCACACCAGGAGAGGCTGGGACTGTTCAGAGAGCTGGCAGGGGAGCAGACTGACAGCTCACCCCTCTCCTTGTGAGAAGCTGCATGGATCTCACACAGGGAGCCTGGATCAGGCCAGGGCTGAGCTCAGAGCTCTGGTCTGGCTGCCTGGTGCCATATTCACAAGTCAGGCTGCTGCTTTAGGGCATCACTGAAGTCACTTGGTGAATTGTCACTGACTCAGTGGTCAGGAGGAGCCAGCCCTTGGTGTGCATGAAAACACAATTCTTTCCAACTGCATTTAACATGGGCTGCCAGGAACATGATACTGTTCCACTCTAAGTTGTGTTTGCATAGGTTTTCTTCTCTTAACATAATCTTTTCCTGTGATGTTGTTTCCCAGCTTCCTGCATAAAACCCCAAATTAAAAAAAAAAAAAAAATCATATTTACATTGTGACAGCTTGGTCATTTTTTCCTCTTGGAAAAGTTTTATTAGCAGCAGTTTTTAAACCATGCCAGAAACACATCAAGGCTATAAAATCTTTTATTGTGTTTTATTGGTAAAAAGAATGTTTTAAAAAAATGTGCTAACTGGAGTCCATCCAAAATTGGCCAGTGAAGTAAAATGCAGTAAAATAACCTGGAAAGCAGCTTCTGCAATGGGCTCAGTCTGTGAGTGTGAATTCAGGGCCTGACTCTGAGTGCTTCACTTGTCTCCAGCCTGGAGTGGTTCTTCATCCATAAATGCTGCAGATATTTATGGCTTCTCTTGCTGCAGGATTCTGTGTGAGCACACCACAAAACCTTTGGCACAGAGCCCACTGTGCTTATCCTCCCACTTTATTTTCTATCTGTGCCACTTTGTGTTGCAAAACCTCTTATCTCCAGCTAGACACCAGGGATGGAGCCACCCCTAACAGCAAACACCTAAACCTGCTATTTACTGGATTTTTGCTTTTAGCCCCTGTGTTTTGATGAAAAAGGAGAAACTCTCTTTCCTAATTCCCTGGCAGCTGTTCAGACAATGAGACCACATCAGCCTCACACAATTCTGACCTATCTCCTCAGCTTCCTGATTCTTCATTCTTCCAAGCTACACTCCCTTTCCAACCTTGAATAGGCCTTTTCTGTCTCAGACAGAAAAATCCTTTCTTATTATACAGCCACCAAAAACCCATGTAATTTTTCCAGTGTGTGGTCTGCTGCAACTACACTGAGATATTGGAGTTTTTTCCAAATCAAAACAAAACCCACTTACAATTGTTCTTGGAACAAGAACACTTGTGTAACTGTGCTTGTATTTTTCTGTGTTACAAAATGACTTTCCTTGCATTATATTTGCTGCTTTTGGAAACTTTTTGTCCAAAGCTCAACTGGGTTTATGACCTGGTTTTGTTTTTCAGAGAAAAACATTGGAATTATGGAAGAATATTGGAAGGAAGAGAGATGAGGATGGTTTGCTTTACTGTGGGGAACACCAGTCTGGTATCCTGGGAAATCTGTGGGCAGCTTCTGGAGACAGTCTCCATTGCAAGAAAACCTCCAGAGTCTGGGAGATCTTGTGTTTGAACTGGCATTCCTGAGAAAAGATGGAGAGGACTGACTCTGAAACTTACACTAAATTTCCTTAGCAGCTCCTGCACTATTATGAAAGACACTGCTCTCATATTTTATGCCCATTGAGCTCACTGAGAGCTGCTATCACTAGCCACTGGCTTTACTGGGGTCATTATTTAAAAAAATTAAACTCTTTGAGAACCTGCCACCTCTGTTTTGCAAAGAAAGATTGTAAAAATTGGCAAGGACAGGATAAACCTGCAGAATCTATTCTGGTTGTAGTAAAAGCTCCAATTTTAAAAGTGTCACTTTCAAATCAAACTGTATATTTTTAATGTTTCTTGGTGTGTGCAGAGAGGTGCAGAGACACTTCCTCCTTTTGTGGAACTCCCAGATGGTCAAAACTCCTGAGACTTGGCACTGATACAGTCAAAGGTGCACACTGGATTTGGAATGGCCAAGCTCAGTGGTTGGTTAAAAACCCCAGCCATGATTTATAATAAATGACAGATGTTACAGATACTCCTGGGTGCAATGAGGAAGGTCACAGAAATTTGCTTCTAAAAATCAATTTTAATTTCTCTTTTCCTGCTGACAGCTTGGTGCTAAGGGTGGGCCTCCATTTGATGTGAGTCCTGCAAGCTGCTGCAGGCTACCAGTGATTGGAATTTACTTGGATTAGTCTAATTGCTGCCTCTGCCATCATCTGTTTGCAATCACAAAGAGGAAGCTTCTGAAGCTTGGGAATGAGAGAAAATGAAGTGTCCTGACAACCACAAAACAGCAAGAAAGCTTTTGGAGGTTTTCCCATCACTGTTTGTGAGTAGGAACAAAAAGAAACAGTTATGTTTTCTTTCCATGTCCATCTTTACCCTGCACCCATGACATAAATACATCCAGCACCAAAGAATAGTGGTAATTAGTGAAGGTCCCCAAGCACTGTCAGTTGATAATGAGTAAGAGTTCATGAATTGTTTTGGAAGGGGTTAAATTAGTTCATTATTGAATTAGTTGAATTAGGTCATTACTAAAAACATAGTTGTTCTTTCTATGGATATTCAGCTTAGATTATGAAATATCCACATTCAGGGCTTTAAATTCAGTTTTAAAACACATTTTATCTGTGGTTTTGCCCAGAAGGGCCCTTTCTCATGCACCAGACAGGCACAAATTGTCAGGGAGTGGACAGATAAAACATTTTAATAACTAAAGACATCCAGACTAATTTTGCTTCTGCCCAGGGCTGGAGGTTGAGGTTGGAGAGGAGAGTTTGGAGCCTGGGGACAGCCTGGGCACTGCCAGCCTGGCCTGCCCTGGCCTCCTCAGCCCTTCAGCTGGGAGCAGCTTTGAAAAACACCAGGGAAAGGTCCTGCACAGGGCACCAGGGAGCTGCAAACTCTGATTTCTGCCTGAACATTCAGGGATCTCTGTCTGCCTGCCCAGGGCAGGTGGGGAAGGACAGAAAAGGGAGCAGAAGGTTCTGTGCAGCCTCAGGAGCTGTCAGGGCTGCCAGGGACAGGAGGCCTTTGATCACAAAGGCACAGCCTGAGAATACCCCTGTCTAAACTTTCAGGCTCCTTATATCCTAAATAAAATTTTAAATTTCATGGAGAAACTGAATATGAACTGGGATAATCTAAATTCTTTCACAGCTCTCACAGTCACAGTTGTTTGGTGCCATGGCCTGACCTTGTAGCTTATTTATCAAATCAAACAAACAAAACCAGTGAGAAGAAAAATGAAAAAAATCTTTCACTTTTGCTTTTTCAGGGATAAATTCAGAGACAAGACCTTACTACTGCTCCTTAGCAACTTCAGCTCAAGTCTAAAACCAAGTGATGCCCCTGGAGATTTAATGTGTTCTTAAAGTAAAATATCTGCCCCAGTGCAGATATTGCACTTTGCTCCATCACAGCCTCCTTATTGTTTAAAAGGTAAATCAGTTACAAGTGTAGCAAATTAGCAAATTACAGCCTGGCTTAGTGAGTTCTGAGAGCCTCTGTCACTTTGCCATGGGAAGGGTTAAATACAGTCTAAACACAATAATAATAGCAGTATTTTTAATAGAAGAATTTAAGTACTTAAGATGCTGCTAAGTGGTGTTTGAGATTATATTTGTGAACTTTCTTTTAGCTACCTCAAATCAAGAAAGAATCTTAGTCCCAGTCATCTCTGAAATACTCCAATTTGATATGATCCAAACTGATTTAGCATGTTTTCAAAAAGCTAAGCTACATTCCTTAGAATGAATCTTCCCATTATGCCAAAAATACAAATTCGAAAACATATTTATAATAATAATAATAATAATAATAACAATGCTGCAGACATGCCAGGTTTCCAGTCTGGTGGATATAAACTGCTGGCATTGTGCATTTTTCTTTCAGCTGGCCTCTGAAGACAGCATCAGTGAGGAACAGTGGGAGATAAGCAACACAGACTACAAGAAGGAAAAGAGATCCTAAGGGCTGTCAGAACAGTGAGTAAATGTTTTAAAAATGTTTCTAACAAGCACTTTTCTCTGAGCCTGTGCTGTAAAACAAGCAGCCTGACAGGGAATCATGGATTGATTTCCCTGACAGGATGTGCAGGTGGGACTGCAGGCTTGTATAAACTTGAAAATTCTATTTATCATATGGTTTCATACTTGTGGAAGAACCTGAAGCAACATTTTTTTCTACAATGTCTCCAAAGAAAAGTTACTTGATTTGTAACCCAGATCCAAATTAAAAGGGTAAATGTGAATTGTCTGTGAGAGGAAGGATTGTGTAGAGCCTGAGCTAAAGTCTGTTAAACCTTTGCTGCTGGTGGATTAACTGCTGAAAAAGCACATTAGTGCTGTTGTGTGCTACCCATTCAAAGAAGTTGCAGGTTTTTTGTAATCCAATATGACAACATTTTGGGTTTAGGTGTATTACATAACCACATGCATGTACAGAGGTCTGCAAACAGAGGTAGGAGTAATTCTTTTCCCTTTTAAATTGCAAATTTCAGTGTGTATCCTCCAGAATCGAGTGAGCCAGGAATAATTACACTCCAGCCTTACTTTGCTATGTTACTTTGCTTCAGATCAGGCCTTGCTTGTTTGCCCCATGGTCTTAGAAGGATGTGCTTTAAACCACAGAGAACAAGGTTTGCAGATGCTGTGGCCACTGCTGAAAGGAAACAGATGCTTTCCCAAAGCCACAGCTCAGGGCACTGCAAGGTTTGGAGCTCTGTCCCAGAGAAATGGGTTTTTGTTACCATTGGTTTGCTAAAACCCAAGAATATATTATACACTGTATTACATTCATATGATCTCATCCTAAGCAAAACAAGCTTGTGGGACCTCTGATTCTGATTAAGCATTTGGGCTCCAGGGATTGTGCTACCATCCTACCTCACTGGCAGGAGTTTTGTCATGAGACATTTGTTATGTTTTTGAAGCAAATATTTCTGTGATAAGTGTTATATTAAAACCCACAAGGATGTGAATAATTCTGTTTTCAGTGAGGAGTTTAAATGGCTATAAATAAAGCCAAGGCCACACATTGGCTCGAAAAGGTAAAAAAAAACCCAACCAGAAATACTGAATAGCTCTGTTCATCCTGCCCACTAAATGGGGTGAGGCCATGGGGAAAAATAGCTTTTAATTGTATCACACAGGAGATGTGAATTAGGAGTGCACATGGCAGACTTAACTCTGGTGTTTCCAGCCCTTGAACACTTGACTTTTCAACCTTAACTTAGGTGGGTGGGGAGGTTCTTATTGATTCTGTCACATGCAGCTCAATTCCCCTTGAAAGCATTGGTGATTTCAAATTTATTTTGAAAATAAATTCCATTCCATTTACTCAGGTCCAACTGCTGGTTTTTAAACTGGGCTAGGAATGACAAATTCTCCCTGAAAAGGATGATTTGCCTCATTGTGAAGTGAGGCTCTCAGCTGCCGCCTTCACTTCTCTCTGCTCACAAACCTCCAGCCAGGGGACAAAGCTCAGCTCCTGCTGAGGACTGGGTGCCCCAAGGAAAGCTGAGCAGCCTCCAGAGCTATGGAACTGCAGTGACATCAGCACTCAGACATTTCCAGTTGGCTTTTCCAGCACATCCAGGCAATCAGGGGCTCTGGAGCCAGCACACACTGACTCTTTATGGCTCCCCCACTGGGAACACGGCTCTGTCAGAGACCCACTGCAAGTGCTGGGTCCAAAACACAAACAGGCTCAGTCTGTGCTGGGGGATTTGCCCTCCAAGCCTGGCAGTGACTGTGTCCTTCAGCCAGAGCTGCTGTGGGGAGCAAAGCTGAAATTCAGCCTTGTGGTCCCTGAGCTCTCTGACTGCTGGGCACCAGCCTTTGTGCATCTCACACACCTCTTCTGCCACCTGAAATCCCTCCTGACATTGCTGCTGGCCCCTCCTGAGGAGCTGAAAAATTCCTTGCTGTGCTGTATTCCATTTCCCAGTGTGGGGATAATGCTGAGCTCCACTCTGAAGTGCTGCAAGGGCTGGAGATGAAAAATAACCTTTGATGAGGGAGTGTTTTAGCTCTTGAGTATCACAGGTGATTCTCCAGGATGGTTCATTTCTTTAACACCCCCTGAAGGCAATCCAGCACTCTGAGCCCTGCTTTACACATGGGAAGTAGATGCACTGGGCAGGATAAGAACTGGTTTTGTGCTTTTTTAGTGCAGCAGAAGTGGGGCAGGAACAGAGGAATACATTGAGGTTCTTGAGCCAGAATGTTTTACCTTTCCTTGACTGGTCTTTTTTTTTGGAGAAAGTAATTTTGCTCAACCTTTCCCCATCTCCTTACTAATGTCTTTCCACGTAGAAATAATATTTGGGATCTGAGATTGTGCCTTCTGAAGTGGTTTCCATCTTGCTGTCCTCCTAAGAGAACTTTAACCTTTATTGAATGATCGTGTTCAGCTACATATAATTACAAATCCATAAAAAAACTAGTCCCCTTGTATTTGTATACACTGCAGCAAAATGTACCTTTAAGGAGAAAACATTGCTTCAGTGTGACTGTCTGAATTTATTGGCTATTAGAAGCCTTACAGTGTATGGCTCACATTTTAGAACTCTTGATTTCAAGCTTAATGTGGTCAGGAAATATAAAAATACATTTATTTATGTCATCTACTAAAAATCTCAACCTATGTTACTGCAAGTCGAACCCAATCTGTGTTTATGTTGGAGATGAATGATTGGTTTGTAGCTGCCTGTGTTTCTAGCCAGGCTTAATGGAATGATTCTGCAGCACAACTCTGGTGTATTTCTTTTTTTTAAACTTTTTATTTACTGCATGTGGCAGCAATTTCCTTCCTCCCAGAACCCACTGCCCAGTTCTCAAGGGCAGTGCAGCTGTCTGATAATAATAATTATTATTATCAGGCTGTGCACATGGAGTGCTAGGATTTACTGAATTGTTCAAGGTTGTCAAAATCCAGGCAAATATTTCATTATCACTGATACCTGTTCACTGTTGCAAGCTTGGATTTGATTTGCTTTCCCAAGTCTTTGCAGCTGATATTTGCACAAGCTTTCTTTGTTATTAAACTGCAGGAAAATAGATCTGAACAGAATTTCTTCTCAGACATTTGATAACTGGATGTCTGTGTCAGGCTGCCTGCAGCAGCTTCCCTGTGGTACCTTCTTTCCCTGGAGCTTTAGTTCTGGTTTAGTTCCTGGGCTGAAATCCCCACAGAGGGATCCCAGCTGAGCTCCCACATCCCAAGAACCAGGTCTGGTTCCCTTGAGCTGGGACTGCAGAGGCTTTTCCTGCAGCAGGCACAGCTGAGAGCAGCTCTGCCATCAGCACATTTAACCTTTTTGTCCAGCAAATTTCTCATCCTGTCTATATGGACAATGAATATGAACACAATAATTTCCTTTTAAATGTGAAGGCTCCCTGCTTGAAAACACCAAGTCCAGGCACCTGGGGCTGTTCTGCTCCCTCTGAACACCCTTGTTGCCTTAGACTTTAGTGATTGTAGGATCAAACTTTTAAGTTTCAAACATGTTGAAAGTAAAATTTCTTTTCCTTCTGAAAGTGAGGGTGAATAACCAACTCAGTAAAAACGGTGTAAGGAGTACAGAGCAGAAAAAGCCATTAAGATCTGGGGTAAAAATTCAGGGAAAGAAAAAAAAATAGCATTAATAAGTCTTGCTTGGGAGTCCAGAAGTTTGCCAGAAAATCAGAAGCTGAGGTTGGTGGAAAGGATTGTGGGACTTCTTTGGATAAAAGCAGAAGAATTGAGGAAAAGCTAAATCACTGTGCCTGGAACTTTCATATCTTCCATACCATACTCCAAAATGAGGTTTGGATCATTCATCCACCTTCCCAGCTACCGGGGAAATCATCCCTTGGGGTTATTCACCCAGGGAGGAAATAATGCTTTAAGTATCTTTGGGTTTCCATGTCTTCTCTACATTGTGTCTCCCTTCATACATAAAGACTCTTAAAACCACATTAATGTGTGTTAAGGAACTGAAAATAATAGAAGTGTAGGGTAATTCTTTCATGAGGGTATTTTTTGATTCATATTAGCACTAATTTAGTTTAAGAAGTCATACCTGCATCTGTCAGTATCAGAGCTCTGCTCATCCTGCAGTGTTGTACTTAATTTTTGTTGAAAGATACTCTAAAATTATGGGAGAGCGTTGATCATTCCAGTATATATTTTTTAATTAAGATGTTCTCATGAGTGCCATCACCCAGCAAACAATCCCAGTGCTCTAGTGGGACAATAAATATGTGTAGAGCTCCCAGCCCTTGCAATCCAGTATGAAGAGTTGGGTGGTTTTAAAGGAGCTGCTTTGTTTGCTGTAGGAATTCATCCATCTCTGGGGCAGAACTTCCAGTTGTTTTAGCAGTGTGTGTCAGGATTAGCAGCCAAGTCCTGAATATTCTCAGCTCTTCAGGCCAACCCCTAAATGCATATTGTGAAGAAAAAAAAAAATAAAAGAGGAAAAACCCCCCACAAAACCAGTTTGGGAAGGCCTTTTATGGGTGTGCTTGAAAGAAAATCAGCCAGACAGAATGTCCATCTAGCAATTCCATGTAGGAAAATGGGACAGTTCTGTAAAACAAGGCTTGAACCCCAGCAGCAGTGGAGAGTGTGTTGTTTTGCATGGGCTGTCTCTGGATATCCCCTTTATGAAGGTTTTTGACTTCTATGAGGATTTCTGTACAGATTTGCCATAAAGTAACTGAGTTCTCCTGGGCTCCTTTGCCTTGTCCTGCCTCAGACATCTCATCCAACAGCCCTGGTTTAGGAAAGGAGCCATGAGGGAAAAAAAAGAACAGGCTCCTTTTGTAGCTAATAACTTCCTTTAATTGGTAATTAAGCTGCCTGCTACTTATAAATGTCAATAAAGGTCAAAATATTTAGAAGCAGAATCGTTTTAGTGGCTTCCCATTTCTCATTGCATAAGCTGCCTGCTCGGACCACACACAGGCACATTTGAAGATGGTTTGGATTTCAGAGCCCTCATCTTCCCACCAAATTCTTCTCTAAAGCAGCCCAGAAGGGACAGAGCAGCTTTAGTCAATAGGAGGGAGGATGTGAACGAGGCTGCTGGGTGAGCATTCCTCACATTTTGGAATTGCACCGCAGGCGCTGGGCTGGAGCGGGCAGGGCTGGCCAGATGGTGCTCTCATTTATTCCTGCATCCAGGGAAAGAAAGGGGCTGCATCCCATCCATGTGCAAAAGCACTCAAGGAAAAGCTGCCTGCTAACAGATTAAACACCAACTGCAGCTTGGAAATGAGAATTAGTGTCAATCCTGTTGTTTCTGTCGAGCAGGGAGAAATACAGAGGGTATTGCTTGGGGAGTTAACATGTACAAACACTTATCCTCACTGCATGGATCTGCTGGTTTTGTGAGCACTCTTCCCACTGAAATTAATCAGTTTACAAGGGGGCAAGTGAGGGGACATTTGGCTTTGAAGAGTGCAGAGAATGTATTCCCAGAGGGATCTTTGATCTTTTTATGGTGTTTTGTTTCTGAAGTGTGTGTGTGTCCTGCAGGGACTTGGCATTTTGGAAATCAGAGCCATGGGGACTAGACTTTGATATTGCACTGAATATAGCTGGAATAGTAGAATATGAATATGGCCTCCCTTTTAATGCTTTCCCAAAGGATCCTCAAGAAGCTCAGAGCCTAATTTACTATTCCATGAGCTCTCTGTGTAGGACAGGCTGGGGTTTTATGGGAGGACAATGCAGAGGTGCTTTGTTGAATCTGGAGGTGGAGATGAGCTGACCAGGATGTCAGGTAGAGCTGGCAACGGGAAATCTTTCCTTCCAGACTAAACTGGGGATGTTGGTGAGGGTTCCACATGCCCCCAGCTCAAGTTTACTCTTGGTAGCATCAGTCTGGATAGGTGGGAGACCTGAAAATGTCCTGGAAGGGGTGATGTCCTCTTGGCACATTGATCCTGCCTGGGAAGTTCCCACTGGAGCCCCCAGGCCAGCCAGGCCCAGCTGTCACTGGAAGCCAAGATTCCATGGGCTCCTGGGTGTGGAAAATCACTCCAGCCACGTGGAATCTCCAGGTTTTCCTGGGGCAGGTTTGCTCACTGGCTGCACAGTGTGATCCCTGTTACTGGGTAACTGATCAAACATTGCTGGTTTTACAAATAAAGGTGCTTTTGCATTAAAAACATCGAGCCAGGGGAGCATGAGGCACTCATGCTGATGTGACTGCTGCTGCCTTGTTTGCTCCCTGTGTCAGCCCCAGATGTTTTCTGCAAAGATTTGGAGGAAGTGGCTGTGAAGAGCAGCTTTAGAGATCCAAGTGGTAGCTTTCAAAAGCCAAAAATGCTCTCTAAAGTCAGGAGATTTTGTTAAAGACCATAAGCTTAAAGCAGATAAGTATGCTTTCAAAATTCATTGTTTCCTGGGTGTTTTAGAGTCATTGGAATATTTGCATCTATTTTCTTCCAAACTTTTGTTCTGTAATTGTGATGGAGAGAAGCTTCTTATTAAAAACACTGAAAGCAGAACACTCTGAAAATTGCTTTTATGATTTCACAAGCTTCTCATTTGCTAATAATACAAGTAATTATCCCAAAAGAGCAATAGAACTGTTTGACCATCATACCAGAAAAAGAATGTATATTTTGATATTAAAGACACAAACATGAATTAAATAGCATTTTGAGAGTTTTGAGATGAAGTTTGTATTGCTTCATCTTTCATAAATCCTCTCATCATTTGACTGGGGATGGTGATGTCTACGTGTCCATCTTAAGAGCCAGAAATGGACAAATGAAGATAAACACTCCAGGAATTTAAACTTTCATTTTCGTCTCACAATTTCTGTAACATGATTAGGGTTTGTCCTGATGCTTCTGCTAAAACTCTTCCCCAGTATCAGCACAGCCCTGCACCAGGCAGGATTTCTGTCTGTGCCTCTCTGTCTGCCCCGATCCATCCCTGTCCCACATCCTTCAGCTGATGGAATTTGCAGATTATTGGAGGAGGAACAGAGGAATGGGAAGGATGACTTATTTCTTACATCATGATTCTGTGCATCTCCAGTGGTACTGAAGGAAAAACCAAAAAAAAGGGAAAGAAAATTAGTGAAAGATTAAAACCCAAAATATATTTAAAAACAGAGGACGAAAGAAAATAATTCCAAAGGCTGATTATTATGCTAAAATAAATCTATATATTCTTCTGGGATACTGGTAAGAAGCAGTGAAGGAGTGGGGAAGAAGCTGGAAAGAGCTGGGCTTTTCCTCTCCCTGAGCCCATCTCCTTTTCTCCCTGCAAGTTTTCGTGTAGCTTGGGTGGTGTGGAGATGCCTGTGATCACTCCTCAGGAATTCTTTCCTGTGTTCCTTCCTCTCCTCATCCACACAGACAGTAAATCCCTGCTGTCAGTCCTGTACCCCTGTGCTCACAGAGTGCTCAGCACTGACAGCTCCAGCCACCAACAAATGGTGCTGCACATTTTCCTTGTGGTTTCCCAGCACCGAGTGTATGATTTAGATCCTTCAGCCTCCCAAGTGCTCCACTGGGTGTCCTTTAATATTGCATTATATTACTCATGATGCATAGTCAATTCCACTGCTTCCATTTACTTTAGCAATGATAAATGGCACAAACTGGACAAGAAGTTTATAAATTTTAAGTGCTTTGTAGGCAACTGTTACCCAGAGAAATTTTCAAACTGTTTGTTACTTTGGGTCATGGAAAAATTGCTTCCAGTAGCTTGGTTAATGAGTTTCAAAACAGGGTAAAATGCATGAATTCTTTATGACTAAGAAGCATATTAGTGTCAAGATTTTCCCTTCTGTAGGAATCGTCAATTCTGCACAGTTAATATTTATAAAGAGTTACAAAAATATAGCAGAAAAACTCAAGGAACTCGCAATTTAGCTTTTCTCAGTGTAATGGCTTCTTAAAAACTGTTCAGCTGCAGGGGCAGGGCTGGAGCATCGTGTGTGGAAAGTTGAGGCAGCTGCAGTAACCCGTGCCCTGGTCAGAGTGGTGTCAACACCAGTGTGTGACATCCCTCTCCTGGTGTCTGGAGTATCCCAGAGTGGAGTGAGCTGGAGTTTGTGCCCTGTGGTCTGGCAGTGCTGCTTCCCCGGGGCTGATTTGGGCACTCTGTGTATTCCTGCTCCCTCTGGCCGTTTGGTGGCCATGGATGAGCCACGCTGCAGGATGGAAATAGAGCTCTTGGCCTGCTGTCTGTGCTGCTGGGGTGGTAAACAAAGCCAGCAAAGCAGGAGGACAAAGGAAATTGCGAAGGAGTTAAGGAGCATTTACAGAATAGAGTTCTCTCCATTTCCCATAAACAGCGAGGTAAAGTGCTCACTGAGAGGAGGATGGGGTGATGGCTTTACTGCACAGAAATGCTGAACTTTGGGCATGGAACACAGCCAGAAATGTTCATTCCTATTTAACCCTTGCAGGAGGGGCCACTTGTGTCCTGCCTGTGAGAGCTCACAGTCCCCAAAATTAGTCCTGAGGAAATGGGGTCTGCCCAAACCCCAGCAGTGCTTGACAGAGGGGATCATGGCTTTAAACTGCCAGAGGGCAGGGACAGATGGGATATTGGGAAGGAATTCCTGGCTGTGAGCGTGGGCAGGCCCTGGCACAGGTTTCCCAGAGAAGCTGTGGCTGCCCCTGGATCCCTGCAAGTGTCCAAGGCCAGGATGGACAGGGCTGGGAGCAGCCTGGGATAGGGAAAGGTGTCCCTGCCGTGGGGTGGAACGAGATGATCTCTAAAGTCCCTTCCAACGCAAACCATTCCGGAATTCCGGCTCGGGGGAGCGAATGGTGCCAGGAGCCGGCAGCGACCGCACGATGGCAGCGTGGGATCGGCGCTGCGGCCGCGGGAGCCGGGAGCGCCCTGGGGGGACCGGGAACCCCCGGGATCGGGGACTCGGGACCGCCCCGGGGGGACTGGGAACCACCGGGATCGGGGATTCGGGACCGCCCCGAGGGGACCGGGAACCACCGGGATCGGGAGAGCCAGAACCATCCCGGGGGAACGAGGGGACCGCTGAATCCCGAGGATCGGGGAGAGCCAGGACCATCCCGGGACTGCCGAGGGAACGGGAGCATCCCGGGGCCGGGGGAGCCGCTGCCCTGCCGCAGCAGCAGCACGGCACAAAACGCCACTGTGCAAGATAATCTTTAGCCTTGTGTTCTCCCACTGCGAGCAGCCGCTGCAGCAGGTCAGGGTTATTTTAAACGAGACTTTGACATTTTGCTTTCCTGTGTTTTGTGGTTTCCCTTCCCCCGCAGCCCAGCCTTTGTGGGGGTGGTGGACGAGGTGGAAGCCCAAGCGGTAAAATGGGAGCTCACAGGAACATCGCAGTTTAAAGAGGCTCCTTTACTGCACAGCATCCCCAGAGCTGGGCAGGCCGGCAGGATCCGTCTGGGCTCCAAAGAAATCCTCAATAAAGAGCCCAGCCTTCAAAACCGTGGCTGTGAAAGCACCTGGGTGATAGGCACTGGGGAGGATCTTTGAAAGTCTATGCAAAAATAAGGCAGAACTGCTCGTATCAGATCCATCTGGTAGAGCTGCACAAAAACATCCAGCCAGGCTTTGCTCTATTCCTTACAAACTGTGCTTACATTATATACATTGTCCCTATTGTGCATTGTAGGGGATGGTCTCTCTCAAATGCCAGCGTCTTCTGGCTTTCATTTGTTCCCAGACCTCCCACCAAGTGGCTGCTGATTGAAACCCTTTTTACTCTCCTGCCAGGTTTAGCAAAAAGGGCTTGGTGTACTCAGGGCCTTTGATCTATCTGGGATGAACATTTTCATTGAAAGAGGTGGATGAGTCACTCTGTATTTGACACGGAGCTATCTTGGAATACCTCTGGATTTGCCTTTTCAAGCTCTTTTGTATTTTACTTTTTTTTTACTTTTTTTTTTTTTTTTTTCATGTGGCTATAAATATTTTTCTCTGCGAGAGGCATGAAGGTCTTTTTTGGAAATGAAAGAGCCCTATTCCAAATAGGAAAAACACACTTAGCTAAGGTTTGTGCAGTGCATATTTAGTGGTGGAAGGTGCTGTGTTGGCCCTGCCTTGCTTTTCAATACAATATCCTGCAGTGTGAAATGAATGGCTGTATTTAGAGGTATCTGGAAGTGATGACTGATGTTTGGAGAAGTTACAAGGCTTTTCCTTTTCCACATGAACTCTCCAACCTGGCATTTCCACAGAGTGAAATACTTCTGGGGCTGAGATCATCTGATTATTATTTCCTGTGTCATGTGCAGAATTTATTATTTTGTTGAATATTACAAATATTCTGAAGTTGCCTGAGTTTGGGGTTCTTCTGCAAAGTTCTCTGGCATAACAGGGATATTGGATGGGCAAAAATAAGTTTCTCTCCTTGGATATTAATTTGCTGTGATTAGTGAATGAAAGTCACAAATGAAGGAGGGGGAAGGGAGAGTGAAATTCCCTAAAAATGCTATGGAGATATTCTGGAAAAATTAAAATACGTATTTTTTGCACTAATAACTGCTAAAAGCCAGAAATTTGGACTTCCTATTTGCTTCAGTGTCCAATTAATTTTTTTTCTCTTTTTTGGGAAAGGTGAACACTTCTGTGCTAATGCAGGATTATTCCTGGTCACAGCAGAATCAGTGCTGCTACTGGGAATTGCAGAGGGCAATGGGTTCATTGCCTCAACTATTTTCATCAAGATTTTAAATCTATTTTAGACCTCTAAAAACTGAAACAAAACAGACTAAAATCTTAAATTGCCCAAAGAAGTCCCAACCCAGGGCATTCTGTGGTTCTATAAAGTCCAGTAAAAGCTCTTCAAATAAATTGTGACATTAAAATGCCAATTAAAATGTGTGTGCGGTCCTTGCAAGCATTAAATCAGGATATCAGAAATAGTGAGAGTTATCTCCCATCTCAATGCTGTTGTTTTAAACTGGCTTAATTCTCTAAAAACTGACTCAAATGCCATGTAGGTCTCTTGAGCTGCCTTGTGTGTGCTCAGAGCAAGGTCTTTTTGGGCTCTTTTGCTTACCAACAGAGTGGGAGAATAAATAATTTTTTTTAATAAATAAATATTGGCATCTGGATTCTTGCAATTTGTGTATTTGTAACACCACCCATATTTCTTCCTCCCTTGTTTTGTAATATTGCATGGTATGTGGGTCTTCATTAAGGGATATTTTGTCCTTTGGCTTTTTCTGCACATGATTACACAGTAGCCATCCGTTCCCAACATCTGTGTTTATGAAAACCTTTCCAATAAATCTGTGCAGAAGGAAACTGTCCACATTTCCTCAGAGTCCTGTGAAAGATGCTGTTTTTCTTTGTGATGAATTGGTTAAAGATTACCCAGCTGAGATGTTTGGATTTGAGGTGTATCTTCAGCATCACCCTAGAAGTGGATTGGAAATGGACCTTGGGTGGGCAGGCAGTGCCTCCAGGGCTGTCCAGGACACCGAGTGCAACCCCTAAATCCTCATCCTGGATGGCAAAGCCAGCTCAGGGTGTCCCAGGGAGAACACCTCAGGAAGGACTTGGGCAATCAGCTGGTTTGCCTGTGTGTCACCCTCTGTTCCTGGGGGTGGCTGGTGCAGCTCCCACACTCCCACTGGATCGGAACCCCCTTGGCACAGACCATCAGTGTGGGATTTTGGCCAGCATTGCCAGCTCTGTGAGACAGGGCTGTTCCCAGGCAGATTTTTGGCTCCCTGACTGCAGTCACATGAGGGTGCATGGCTCCAGTTGTGGCTGTGGAACAAAAGCCACCAACTGTCCCAGTGCTGGGAGGGAGCTTGTGAGAACAGCAGCAGCCACGCACAGCTGTGTGCTCTTGGCTGGGCAGCTTCAGCCCCTGCTCAGCTCTCACACCCCTGTTTTGGAGCACATGGCTTTGAGTTTCACCAGTGAGGGGCAGGCTGGGAGTCAAATCCTCACAGGTGATGCCAATCTGGGCAGAATCCATATTGGTCTATAGGTGCCACCTGAAAACCTTTACAGAGCTGACGAGCTTTTATTGGGGGGCAGAAGTAGCTTGGAAACCTTTTTGTGGGTGAAAAATTTTGGGTAGCTCACCCTGCTCTGGATGTCTCTAAGGGCCAGGAATTATGAAGATGACCTGAATAAGTGTGTGCATTTTGAAAAGCTTCACCACTCAGCTTTTGATCAGTCAGGTAACATTGCCTTTAACTCTTGGGATGCTTGTGCTCTATGGTCTGTGGCACATTTATTGCAGACTAAATTCTCAACTATCATCAGAACTATTTGTCTGTTCTGCAAAACTTGCAGAAACAGAGGCTGGTGCCCTCCAAACTTCTAGATTCAGGACCTACTGTTTTTCTTTGAATAACTTTTGTTAACATTGGCAACAGGGCCTGGGTTAATTTATCTTGGGGCTGGGAGTGTTGAACAGGTGTGAGGACAGGGGTGTCTGAGGTGTTTTTTTTATTTCTTTCTGTGTCTGTGCTCAGTGGCTTGGACAGACTCAAGGATGGTGCAGAGGGACTGGGTTTGGATTTGAGTAATTTGATCTGAAGAGTTACACAGAGATTTACGAATCAGGAACTGGTCACTGTTGGATTAAGCTCAGTCAGATGGTATTAGAACACAAACCCTGACTCTTTGAGGCTGAGAGCACCTTCAGTTTTTCTAGCTCATACTCACCAAGAGACAAAACCTGAACTACAGACCTGCTCATGTTCCTGTGTGTTGTCCCTACAGCCATTCACAGCACTGTGAAACCACAGCTCTGCCCCCGTGGAACCTTAAAAGATATTGAAGAAATTCTTACTGATACTCACTTTCTGGTCCTTGGACAAAGGATTTGTTCTCTGGCAGTCACTTGCCCATCAATAAAACTGCAGTATTTTGTTTCTAATCCCAGGGAGAGCCAAGTTTTCATGAAATTAAGGAAATGTCTTGCTTTTCTCTGATGTGAAAAATCAGACTTTTGAGGGCAGTATATCATTATCTTCAAATTCCTAGGGCTCCCCTTTTCCTGATATAAGTAGTCCTGAACTGAATGCTTCCTGAGTATTAAGAAACATTTTGCTCAGTTTCTCCTCCAAAGTCTCAGGAAGTCAGTGGGAAAAAGGCTCAGGGCTTTGTGGAGATGTCGTTATCTGTCAGCTCTCTTTAAATTCCTTTGAGGGATTTTTATAACACTGTTTTTCCTTTCTTCTCATTTGTGTTTTACATACAAGTCCTGGTATTTTGGTTTAGCCCACAAACAACATGAAGCCTTAATTTTTCCTGCCTACTGCAAACCAGACTTTTCCCCAGCATCAATTATCCGGAAGGAGCTGCGGATGTAAAACCACACCAAAAAGTCTGAAGCCCCTACAAAAGTATTTGAGTTTCTTGTACAAGCCCCTGTTCCTCAGTGTGTGTTGTCTTTGGGCCACCTTGTTTTTCACCATGGCAGAGGTGTTGCCCATTTTGCCATCTTCTTCCTCATGGTGGTTGCTCTGGCAAACAGGAGATTTATGGTTTTTGCTGAGGAGAAAAGAGCTCTCCACAGCTTCTGTAGAATTTCTCATTTTTATTTCTGCCATAGAAACCCAACCTAGAACTGAGGTTATGACAAACTGGTTGTGTGCAACTCTTCCTTCCAGTGACCAGTGCACTAAAGTTTGGTTTCTAGGAAGAAATTTTTTCAAGCCTGGACTTTGTTTAAAGAGATGAAAGTGTTTGTGTGCTGTGTGTGGGCAGGTTTAGCAGGGATGGCTGATGGGCCCCTGTGAAAGGCATTCCTTGACCACCTCAGTCTGCAGCCCAGCAGTTTCACCTGAGCTGCCACTGATTGCAGTTTATCACTGCCCAGGCTGTAAACTGGGGTGGGTACTGACCACCTCTCCCAGGCTCTGGGGCTGCCTCAGGTGATGGGATCTGCAAGGATGAGGTGACACCGGACAGGAGAAACTTCCCCTGGCTTGCCAAAGCTCCTTCAGGAAGAATCCACAGAGACAGCAACAATAAATGGCATTTAGATCTCTCTGAGAGCCATAATGCCCATTTTATTTCTTATTGTTTGTTTCTTACTGAGCTGCAGGGAGCAGGGAAAATACAGTCCACAATGCTCTGATATTTGCATTTTCTGCCCCAAAGCATTTGCTGCTGGGAGCCACTGGAGACAGGATGCTGTTCTATATGGACTTCTGATCTGATGCAGGTTGATTGTTTTCCTGCTTTTAAATACTTTAGGGCTGGATTTTGGCCAGATCTCCTGGGGCCTATATGAAGATAACAAATCAAAATGTCTTCCCCAAGGAGCAAACAATTTAAGCACAAGACAAGAAAGACACAGGAACAGAGACAGTCTGGGGAGTATTAAGCACAAGTTTAAAATTTCCAGCTATTAATGAGAAAAGGTCTTTCATTTTTCATCCAGCTCTGGGGAGGACATCTGAAGAGTTTGGATTTCAGTTTCACGGTCTGGGAAGCCGTGCTGGCAGCATTGTTGTTTATCTCTCCTGAGAAACAGCATGATTCAAGTTGATTCTCTATCGAATAAAGGTTTAAGAAAAATATTTTGTTTGCTGCTTTCTCAGCTGTGCACAGCATTTGTCTTCATCCTTTGCTGGTATAATATTATAATAGTTTCTTGTAAGTGCTGAGCCTTTACTGCTGACAGCTGCTGAGAAATGATGCTGTCATGAATCATGCTTGCAAACACAGCTCTGTGATGTGACCAGTTCTCAGCCCCCATAATTAACAGCCAATTACTTCCTCTCCGAGAAGCCAAAACTCCAACAGATGAAAGAAATAGTGTTGTGGGAGCAGATGTGTTGTATCAGTTCCTGTGTCCTTTGCAAACAGACAAACACTGGCTTACATGGGAGTGCAGCAGTGGAAGTCCCTAAAACCACGCCTGGGTTTGGCCATCTGGGCTCAGAGTGCGTGAGGAGAGTGAAAGGGAGGAGGAGGAGGAGGAAAGGTCCATCCCAGCTCGGCTGCAATAACAGCAGGTCACCACTTCGGAGTTTTCTGCCCGTTCCCTGGAGGGCACAGCCCGTGTTTATTAATGGGGGTGTGCACGGGGAGGGGAGAGCTGCAGGCTGAGGATGCCAAAACCCGGCTGGAATGGTGCCAGTCCCGGGCTGCAGCCTTTTGTTTAACCAGGACACCCAAAGCTGAGCCTCTTCCAGCTGGAGTTCCTGTGGCACAAACCAGTGTGGTTTAGGAGACAGAACGGGGGAATGGGAGCCAGCCCCTCCTGAGCAGAGCCTGCAGTCAGTAATTTACTGACTTTTTCTCCTTTTTATTGATTGTTTTTTAGCAGGATTTCATTTTTCTTGGTTCACTTGTGTCATCTGTGCAGGACTGATTTCCTGGGAGCAGAGTTAAGCCCACAAGATGTTCCCAAACTTTTTGCTTTCTCTTTCTTCCATCATTTTGTAGTGCAGTACTTGACTGAGCAACTAAATTCTGCATCCTGAAAGGCTGGCTGGGAATTTATAAGTAGAAAGAGTTAAATCAGGATTCAAAAGGAGCCTTTGCTCTGGATGTTTCATTATCAATCCTCCACATAGTCCTTGGTTTTGTCAACATAACATTCACTGTCAATAGTCATTAACATCATGAAATGTATGCAGAGATAATAAGGACCTAAAATTAACTAAAGGGTTCTCTTTTATTTCCTTTATCATAGCTGGTGTAAAGATGATGGTGCCACCAATCTCCTTTCCATAAATACGTGATGGAATTTTAATGAAAACTTTACAATGACCTCAAACTGTAAGAATAAAAGTGGGGGTGAATGCTGTTGTAGTAAATCTCTGTGTGCCATGAAAGGAACATTTTTAAATATTCTGCAGTATTTTTTAGCTCTGGATCTCCTCAAAACTGCTACCAACTGTCTGGCTTTGGAGAAAACTACTTTCCTGCCTCTGCTGCTCCTATAAAATGTGTTCAGAACATTTACAGGAGGCTGGAGGAGTTAGTATTTCTGTAATTCTCTAAACATTTGAAAATGTAAAATATTTGCAGATGTAGTGCCATATGTAACTCCATAACAAATTTTTATTCCTTGTATACTAAATTTCTGAATAGCAAGAAGTCTCTTGGCTGGCTGCTCCTCAGCTGTGAGACTTTGGGAGATGCTTTTTGGGGAATGAGTCATGCAGGCTGTGCTCCCAAGCCAGGCTTTACCACCTCCCGCCCCGGTTTGTTGCTGCTCTCACATCAAGAGCGGTGCAAAGCCAGAGCCTGCTCCTGCCTTTGAGCATCCTGTGTTCAGCTGGCTCTGTGATTCATGCTCTGGGATCAGCCCCACTTCAGAATGGATCAAGGAACAGGCTCTCTTGCCTTTTAACCTTCTGTAATTTGTACCAAGGCTTTCCTCTGCAGTTGCAAAATCTGTGTGTGTGAAAGATTTGCTCACCAGCAAACCCTGTCAGCCTGACCAAAACAGAGTTTCATAATGTGTTATTTGGATTATGAGAGTCTCCTTCTCTCCCCACCACCCCTCCTCCACAGGATTCAAAAAGTTTTGTGGACTTTAACTGTGGCCTCTCCCCCTTTAGAGCTGCATGATGCTAATGAAATAACTCACAGCTCATCAGAGTTATCTGGCTGGGTTTATGGAGCACATGGCATTCAAATTCAGGCTTTTTGGTCAGCAGAAATCCCCCACATCTAATGAACAAATAGAATGCTTTTCCAAGAGAGCAATGCTTTGGATGAAGGTGAGAGCCTGAGAAAAACCCCAAAATTGCCTTTTCTGGTCAATATGTCTGTAAGGAACTTGATCACTTCAACTTCCACAGAGCTCCAGCAGGACCCAGCCAGCCTCGTGCTCCTGGGCCACTTCCAAGTGCCATCCCAAACCACTTCCTCTCTGTTTAATGTTTTCCTAGCGTGCTTCCTTCCCATTTATCTTCATCTCTGGCAGCCCAGGAGAGAAAGCAGCTCATGCTGCTCATGGAGACAGGGCTGTGGTGCTGGGTGGCAGAGCTGTCTCTGCCCTGCAGCATGGGGGAAAGTGATCCAGACTGGCCATTCCTCCCCATTCCCAGCGTGCCTGGTCCAGGGCAAGAGGAACTTATCAGCCCTTGGTGTCCCTATCAGCCTCCCAGCTGTGTTGATATCCCACAGGAGGACAAATCTGGAAGTGCAGTTCTGATTTTGGAGATGGCTTTGGGTTTTGTTTCTGCTGAGTCTCAGTTTACAAGAAGAGCTTTGCCAGTCTTTGGTGAGAACTGGACCTCTAAAACCCATTGCTGGGAATGTTGTACCTGCAAAAGTCCCAGAGATTGCCCTGGAGGCTTCACTCACGGCACTGCTGGTGAGAAGGGCTCATAAGGCAGAATTGCTGCTTTAAACTTTCTATATCCCATGTCTCTTAAAGCCATTGTAATCAGTTTATTTTAGGACAAGCTGTCCAATGACATCCTGGTCATTAAAAAAAAATCAACAGGAAATTCTGAATATGAGTCATGCCTTTGTCTTAGTGTTTTTCAAGGATTTTTGGAATTTATTAAAAAAAAGAAAAAAACAGAAATCCTTGATGTTGACAGAAACAGCCTTAAAGTCCAAGTATTGAGAAGTCCCTTAACAAGGAAAGAATGTCTGTAAACTCTATTATTTACTTGGTATCAAGTCTTTCTGATGAACCAAAACCCCACAACTCTCCCAAACCCCACGGTTTCCAGGCTCATCCTTGGGTTTTGGGGACAGACCCAGTGTCCTGGATATTTCTCTTCCACTTGGGAAAGCTGAGTTTAATGCTTTGGTGGTAGGAAAGGTCTGCACTGTGGGACACTGCAGAAATCCCAGATGTTCCTGAATATCAGTTGCTTTAGGAACATGCAGGGATTAATCCTGTGCTCCCATCTGGAGCTCACAGACTCCTGATAAATGCATGGATGTAGCTGCCAGCTCGCTGCATTCCAAGGGCAGAAGCAAACTGCTGTGGAGCACTATGGAAAATGGGAGCACATTGGGAGGGACTGAGACTCTGCAGAGGCTGGAGCACTCAAGCCAATCCCTGTCACAGGTCTTTTAATAATTGAAGACAGGGAATTGTTCTCAATCACGTGAAGAAAGATTATATCAAGTAGCATTGAAAACTTACTGTAGTGAACTGTACAATTTCCCTTGTCTTCCTCATGCCTTTCATGAGGAAGCAACAGGAATTTTACAGAGGGATGGAGATGAAACCATACATCCTCTGGTTGTCCTGAAGTCCTTTGCCAGGAGATTTTAGAGCAGTCCTTGTTCTCAGGAAGGGCATAATGTGGTTTTTTTGTGTGAGATTAGGCTGCTAAGTATTCATCCTCAAGTGATGGACTTTTTGCTGATGTAATAAATTTCAAATAAAGGTGAAGCTGGATTCAGACAGGTATTGACCAATGCAGAAACACTTTCACCAACCCCAGCCACCGTGAAAAACCATGTCAGGCTCTGGCATTGCAGCACTGCTGTAAGAATAACAAAGAATTGAAAGGGAAGATAGCAAGATGAGCAGTTGGTGGGGTAAGGGAGCTCCTGTCCTCCTTGGAAGAGGAGCCTCAGGTGGAGGTGGCCGCACGTGTGTCCGTGGCCGAGGTACCAGCAGATGGTGCTCAACAACACGGAATGTTCTCCTCCCAGAGCTCTGGAGGGCTGCTGCTTCCAGCCCTGTCACTCAGCAGCTCTGTCACCCTGTGTGTCACCCAGGGCAGTGCAGGGCTGGCCTGGAGTTATTCTGCGTCCAGGCTCCGAGGGAAAAAACACGTGGCGTGGGCAAAGGTCCGAGGCAGAGCGCTGAGACAGGGCAGTCCCCAGGCAGTGCCTGAGCACAGCAATGCAGCTGGGTGTTGAGTGAGGGATCCCCCTTGTCCTGGTGGTGACCGTGGACACGCTGGGATTGGGAACACACCGAGCTTTGCCTTGTGCTCCTGACACTCTGAAACAGCCGGGTCACATTCACTCCTGTATTGCTCCTGCCACTCCATTTCTGCCTGGAATCACTGGTGTGGGACGAGGGAGTCTGGGCAATGTACAGCAGGAAAATCTGTTTGGTCAGGCCTTGTTGCTGTTACTTTGCCATGGGTTTGTTTTTTTTAAAACCCCTACTGTACACTTAGAAAAGGGATCCTGTGCCCTGAGTCAAGTGAATTAATGTTTTGTAGAAGGAGGGTGTAATCATTTATTAGCATTGTGCTGGACAAAGTTCTTTGTCTTTGGAGATTTGGCCGAGTGCCCAGACTCAGGCAGCCTCTGACTTTTGCTTTAGTCTCGAGATAAACTCTCAATGAAACACGGCTGGAGCTGCCCCAGCTGACACGGATCCAGGGAGCAAACCCTGTCAGGAGGAACGGCTCGGAGCAGTGCCAAGCCCAGCAGAGATGGCAGAACCTGTCACAGATGTTTGGGGTGGTGGGATGTGGGCTGAGGGATCTGCTCACTGCATGAGCCCTGGTTCTGGTCAGGTTTGACTCCACTGAAGCTGCTCTGCTCGTCCCTGTGATCAGATCTGATTAGAAGGCTCAGATTTCTCTCATCTGTCTTTTTTAATTTTTTTTTTTCCTATGGAGTATTGAATTTACTACTGCCCAAATATCACAACGCTCCTGGCTCGTTTTCAGCACTTGACTGTGGGTTCTGTTTCCTCTGGACACGTCTGACTTGGGCTTTGTTTGAAACACACCGGCAGCTTCAAGGGCAGAGCCTTGAGCCTGAGCGCCGTTAATTCACTCTGAATGTCACTTTGAGCCTTTTCCCAACGTAATCTCTCCAAAGGTTAATCATAAAGTGAAGGAATGTGCTCTGGCTCCTGACACAATGCCTGACAAATATTTTCAGCAGGCCACCGCTAAAGAAACACAGGTGTGGTCTCGCTCTTAATGTCTCTGTGAGAGTGTTGTATCTTTGGAGAAACAAAGATAAATTGAGAGCTTAACCCATTGGCTTCTTGGCATTTAAAAAAAATTAAACTTCCACTTGTCCTGGTTTTGCTCATCCATAATTCCCTGGGGGAGATCGTGTTTCAGGGGGATGAAATACACTTGATGTCTTTATGAAAAATGCAAACAATGTGTTATTTCTAATGATGCCGAAGGTTTTCTGTGCTGTTGAATTCAGCAGGATGCTCAGGAGCCCAGTATTTACACAGTGAACTTTAACTGTTTTGGGACTTGGAAACAAACAGTTTAAGGAGTTTAAATAATCTTACTGAAATATATTAATGATTTCCAGGATAATTAATTATTTTTTTAGTTAAGTTTTATCTATCTTCCAGCATTCTTGTTTAAAAATAAATTGAAGAAAAAGGAGTAATTCTAAAATTGTTTCAGTTTTGCTTCAGTACCAAAGGGGACACACAAAACTGCTTTTAGTAACTGGGGACATCTTGTTTTTTCTTTTAAAGTGCCACACTACTTTTTCTTAATATAACTTGTCATTTCCTTCTTTAGAATCTAGAATTAATAGATTTTGTTTTGTTGTGTTTGTTTCCTGAGATAGGATTGTATAGAGGGAAATAGGATGTTTTATGGAAACATAGGAAATCTTTCCAGCTCCTGTCCTGGTCATGAGCACAGCTTTTACTGAATTATGTAATGTTTACTGTGTCTTGCATCCTCCGAGTAGCTGCACGTCAGGAGTTGATTTTCTGCTGTGGGGAGGAATTGCACTGAACTCTGGTGCTTGCACGAGTCATTAGAGAGATGAAAGAAAGCCCAGTGCAGAGTGTAAAGAGGTCTCTCACACAGCAGCTGCTTTCCTTGTGCAAGCAAGTTTTGGTTTATCCTTTTAATTGTCACTTGAGGCTGCTCTCAACCCAAGCACGTTCCTACCCTTTCCCTGAACCCTCCCCTTGGAGAGGGACAGAAGGCAGCAAGGAGGACCCGCTGCTTTTTCCCACCAGAGGCCCCTTGGTGTGGCTCTGGGGGAGAAGATTTCAAAACCCTTTCCCCCCTGCCTCATGTTTTACCTTTGAGGAGATTGCTGTTTGCATTTATGAATCGAAACACTGCTTGAAACCCCTCAGTGTGTTGAATTTTGGTCCCTCTACTGCATTTCTCAGTGTCAGGCAATGTTGGCTGCAGAAGGTTATGGTCTTCTAAACCTTTGGGCAATCACACTTTGATCAGAGGCCTAAATTTTCTCAGCTCTTTGGTTTTTATCCTTTCTGTGCCTCCATGAGGTAATGCTGTTACTCCCTTATCACAGGTGTGAAAGTAAAACCCAAAAAGATAGAGAATTGCCCCCATTTCATAGAAAGTCTGTGGCAGGCCAATAAACGAAACTCAGGTTGCTAAAACCCTGGGTTAGAGCCTGACCTCTTGCCCTCCTTCCCCTGGGGAAAGTCCCAGGGAGTGGAGGTCCCTGCTCATGGAGCACTCACACAAAACCCACCCAGGAATGCGAGTTTTAATGCCATCCTTTAGTCCATGGACTTTCACCGAGGAATTCCTTCCCTGAGACACACAGTCTGGGCTTGACATAAAAAACTGATTAAAGTAGCTGAAAAAATAGAGCAGTACTTTCCAGTTTCCTCAAGTATCAGTTCCATTTTCCAGTGTCTGAAATCTGCTCAAATTAGAATGTTGCCTTTTGGAAGTCTGAGGGGGAAAACCCCCTCCTACTGATAGATACTCATTCAAGGTGTGCTGCAAAGTGACCATTATGATATTTCATTTGTCAGCATGTGCTGCACTCACTTGTTCTGGATCCCTTGGGCAGGCTGCCTTCAAATCAATATTAATTATGGACCACTAGACAGTAGCTAATCTGAAAGAAAGAGCAGGTTTCATTTAACAGCTGACTGATGGTTACTTCTTCCTTGGGGTTTGGTTTAGTTCTGATTCCTTTTTTTCTTTCCCCCTTTCGAGAAATCTCCTATCACAGTACTGGAGCATTAATTATGTTTTGCTTTATCTAGTAATTATTTTTTTTTTAATATCACCTTGTTTTCAATATATCTAACATGGAATTCAGAATATCCAGCATGCTCCTGACTGAGATTCTGTAAGATCCATCAGCACAGTTCAGCCCCAGCTCCAATGCCTTCAGAGAGCTCACCCCTGGGTAACATTTTCATTCCTCCTGGCAGCTGTCCAGTGAACAACAGAGGAACCTGACAAAAGTGGCTTTGAAATGTGTGTTTATTGCATTGTCATGGTGCCAGAACGAGCCGTTTGTCTGGAATTTGTAAAACTGCTCCTCATACTCGTGTCTGAGAATCTGCAGTGATCTGTGCTCGCTGAGAGCTGGATGCTCTGCTGGGCTGCCTGAGGCTGACAGCTGATTTCTGACAGGGTTAGATGTGTCCTGCTCCTCCTTCACTGCCCGTGTCAGCTGAGAGAGACCTGGATTTTAGAAGATTTATTAACAAGTGTGTCAGAAATCTGTGAACTTGTAGATGTTGGATATAAATTTGTTGTTGTGAAATTAGTTATGTAGGAATAACAACCAAATTAATCACAGAATCATTAAGGTTGGAAAAGACCTTTAAGATCATTGGGTCTGACTGTCATCCTGTACCACCCCCAAGTCCACCACTGAACCAGGTCCTCAGGTGCCACATCCACCAGTCCCTGGGCAGTTTGTTGCAATGCTTTACTACAGGGCTGGTGATGTGAGAGTGCTCAGGGATTGGAAGAGAAGATTGGGGAGTTCCTCAGAAGATCTCCCAGTCCCTTGCCATGATCACCTACACCAACAGCACTCTTGACAGCTGTTTGTCCATTCTCAAACCTCCCATGGTTACAGCTCATGGTCTCCCCAGCTGGATCAAACCACACTTTCACCCAATGTCCCAAGGGCTCCAGCAGCTTCCTGGCAGAATTTTTTTTTTCCCTATTTTAGCTCTGTGACTCTGTGACAAACCCATGAGAATCCTAACTAGTGCTTCTGCTAATAAGTTTGAGAGAAAACTTATGGAACAATAAGTAATTTCCATCTTGCTTCTGGTCAGTGCCTCACCATGAGTCGTTCCTGGATTTGCAAAGAACAAAGTGCTACTTGATCTGGCCACAGTGTCACTGCTACCCCACATTGCTGCAGCTCTGGTTGCCTCTTAGCCCTGCCCTTGTGCTTTTCCAGCCATGGGTTTTGGGCCTTCTTTTTGGAGATTCCAATATCTATTAATCAACATTCTTGGGTCTTCCTTCATCGCCGTAACTCACTCGAGCCCGAGCAAGAAGAAAACTATCAACTCTCCCTGTAAACTGAGCCACCAGCGTCCTGAATAGTGCTGGAATTTTATTTATTAAGCAAAGACTCTTGGATTTCTGGCTTTTGCTTTGGAATGGCAGCCGGGAAACTCAACCCTGCCCCGCATGTCCCTGGGGAACGGAGCCTGGATAGAGCAGGCAGGGCAGGGGTCAATCTCATGGCAGAGGTGGCCCAACCACAGCTGCTTTTCGACAGCTTTTAAAGGAAGGAGGGTCTTCATGGAGCTTAGCACAGAGTCCTCCATGCCAGGGAAGGAACATCTGCTGAAGGAATCATAAGGGAGCGACAATCCCTGCTGATCTCTTCCTTATTCCATAGCACAGCTTTGCATCTGTTACCTTTAAATCCCAAAGAAAAACCTTTAAAAAAAAAATTTTGGTCTTAGGTGAAGGTATGGCAGAAACTCACTTTGATTTTTGGGGTTCCATTTTAGGCAGCAAACTGTAAATACTTTGAAAATCGTAACACTTAGGATTGCATCCTGAACACAGTTTGGGAGTGGTGTGGTTTGGCTGTTTTACATGGAATGTCCTGAGCTGAAAGGGACCCACAAGGATTGTCAGATCCTTGGCCCTGCACAGATACCCCAGGAATCATTTCCTTGCTTGCTTTGCCATCCGTGTCCATGGGAACAAGGGTTCTCCCTGATGAGACCGGCACTGCCATTATCATATAGATTTCTTTGAAAATTGGGGGGAAATGAAACAATGCAGCAAACAGTGTGAGCACTGAGGAATGCTTATCTTTCATTCTCAGTGCTTTAGGAAATATCCCTGGGGAAGTGGTGGGAGGTAGACTCTAAACTCTCCAGACATTTAGATTAGGGAATCTCAGAATTTAGGGAAGTCTGACATTTTTTTACAAATTGGAATGGGCATCATGTGCTTCCCATAATCAAGCATACCTAAACATGATTGCAAGTTACTCATTAGGATATATCAGAAAAACCTTTAAAACTAATCTTTGTTATCATTCTGTGGTCCACTTTCTCATATCTTATGGTTCTTAGTTGAAAACACACACAACTGGGAACAGAAGTGACTTCCCTTTTTAAAAAGGCTGTTGTAAAAATAAAAGTTATGTTCTTCCACTTGTACAAGCACAGAAATAAGTACAATTGAAACATAAAAGCAATAAACAAACATTCACAGCTTGGACTTCTTTTATTTTTGTTAAAAAAAATTAAAACAAACTAGGCAACACTCCAGGAAATGGTTCTTGATGTTTTAAATATATTGTTTTAAATTTAGGTGATCCTTCACTTTATTAAGTGGGTGGGGGGATTAAGGAACATTGTTGTACGTTACCTGTTTATAAACTCTGCCTCCAGAAATAACTGAGGGGCACAATTCACATCAGCACTATCAGAAAGCAGATCATCTAAATCAAAGCTTAAAGCTGAAATTCTTGTTTACCATTTTAACTTCACCTCATTTACTGTGTTTCTATTCAGATGAAGATGTAAATAAGATACAAAAAAGAAATTGTTGTAGGCCGGATGTGAACTGAGATGCAAAAACCTTTTCCAATGCTTTGTGTCCTGGTTTTGACCTTTGCTTGTGCAAATGCCTGCCTGTATTTGCAGTCACTGTCACTCAAACCTCCCTCGTTGTGTCATGTACAATTTTTGCTTGGCTCCTCATGGTTGTTGAGTATGCAGAGAGCTGTGGCTGCCCCATCCCTGGGAGTGTCCAGGACCAGGTGGGTCAGGGCTTGGAGCACCCTGGGATGATGGAAGATGTCCCTGCCTGTGGCAGGGTGAGGAATGATGTGGGCTGTAAGGTCCCTTCCAACCCAAAGCAGTGTGGAATTCTGGAAATGTCATCAGGATGGCTGAAGCTGAGCCACCTTCTCAGGATGGTGCTCTGGGTGATCTCAAAGGTCCCTGGCTCAGCTCCTGTTGGCTTGTGGACTTGGTTGGCTTGGGTTTACAAAGTTGAGTTGCCAGTATTGCCCATCCTCCTGAGCTGGAAGCATTCCCTTGCCTTCTCCTGCCTGTTTGTATCCATCTCTTTTCCTGTTCCAAACACAGGCTTTGGAGCCAGAGCTGTCATTTTGAAAAGCACAGTTTCAGTGCCTGGTTTATGACCAGCAGTGCTGTGCATCATCAAGATGAGTCCCAAGCCTCCCAGATTTGAATATGTTGGAGAATCTGGGTCTGGGAGAACCCAAAGAGTGAGACATTATAGTCACTGAGGGAGTCAGTAACATAAAAGTACAAACAGCTCTTGGGTTTCCACACGTTCTTTGCACACCCCGCTGGGGTTGTCCACTCCTCGGGCCATGGATCTGCACACTTTGCTGGATATTTGCATTCTTTGCATGTTAAAACTCTGGCTTTTTCCTTGAATTCTTCCATTAGCAAAGCATTTTACATTCCTCTGCCATCTGCAGTTTAATATATATTATATATAAATCTGGATTTATGGGAAATGTCTTTACTTATTTTTCAACTTCTTTTGGGACATTTATTGGAGAAGATGCATTTGGGCTGAGAGGCAAGGCTGGGATGCAGGACAACTGGAGTTTGCTTTCAGGAGAGGAGATCTCTCTAGAGAAGCAGGATTGTCTCCACTGTAGATTTACTGTCTGGCACAGCCCAGTACAAGCCTCCAAAACAGAGCCACAGCAAGACTCTAAGACACAAGGCCACAATTTTCTCCCTTTCTGGGAGAATTTTTAATCTGGGCCAGCACTTCATTTTGGGGTTTGGCTCAGCAGTGGAACTGGAGCTGCTCTCTAATTTCTGGATGTTAGACGGTGACCTGGTTATTGGATGTTTGCTGTGTGGACATGTTGCTGTAGTTTAATAGGAGGCTGCCAGGGAAAACAAGCAGCAAGGAGACAAAGTCTCTGGGTGAGCCACCCAAATTCCTGGTGCTCTTTGGGACAATGGCAGGACTGGTGGCTTGAAGGAGTCTGGCTCAGCCTCAAACTGTGTTTGCAGAGCTGCTGTGGATGAGCAGGAATTCAAAGAACAAAGCAAGTCTGGCCAGATTATAAGGGACTCCCTTTGTGCAGAAATTTGGCACTGTGTGAGAGCCAGGTTAACACACATGCCACTTTGAATGTTTTGAAGAAACCAATACTGCTGGAACTCTTTAACCTGTTTCAGAGAATGCAAGGTAAATGCAATTATTTATTGGCTGTGGAATGCTGCTGGATTTTTGGGTTTACAAATTAATCCCTCCCAGTTCCAGACTGGCCGCAGGACTGAGACACTTGATATAAGCTGATGTGAGAGAGGAATCACCTTGTCCATGTCCAGCCCACCTCCAGGTATCGTTTTCCCTCACAGGACACCACCATCTAATGTGTGAGTTAAAAGTAGGTGCTGCAGAGCCTGTTCCAGCCAAGGAACCTTCTGGGAGCACAGAGGATCTGAGTGCCATGGGAACGGGACAGACATTGATGTGTGGTTTTCCTAAACGCTGCCCAATCAAGCCAAAGGCTTGGGCTGGTGCCCTTTGGCAGCTGCTGAGGTGGGAGCATGATTTACCCCCTTGCAGTGATACTAAAGCTGTAACCTATATCTACAAATTAAAGTCAAGGATTTATGAACCTTGGAATATTTTACCCAAGCCTCTGAACTGCCAAGTGGAACTATTCTGGGCTGTAACCCAAAAAATAGTTTACTGAAATTCCACTGCTTTAATGATGACTTTTTTTTTTTTTCCTATAGAAAACAATATGAAACATTCTGCCATCCAAACATAATTACATTCTGCATCTGGAATTTGTTGATGTTTCCTTTTGCTGCTCGTACACACTCAATTCAATGAAATGGTTGGTGAATGCTGTGTATCCTAAATCGTGGTTGCTGTCGGTGGTTACAGCTCCTGCATTACAAAAGAGAACTGTTGGATGGTGAATTCCAGCGGCTACTGTGTGGAAGGAGCCCTGTTCTGTCCTTTTTCTCAGAGGGTTTGAAGAAGTAGGTCAGTCAGGCTGAAACATGTCTTGGGAATGAAGGTGAAAGCAGTTGAGTGTACATCACTCAATGTGGTCAGTGCCCTGTGTGCACAGCCAGGGCTCCTGCAGCTCTCACTCAGCAGGGATGCTGGAATCACAGTGGGAAAGGCACCTGGATCTGCACTTGACAGAGGCAGGAGTGTGAATCTCTTACAAAATGTTTGGTGGTTGCTGTGGCTACTGGGAGAGCAGGGAGATGCCACAGCCCCCAGCCTGCCAGTGCCCTGAGGAGAGCCCTGCTGTCGGTGCTGGAGCTGGGCTGGGGAGATGTGAGTTTTATTTCTTTTTGTCAGCCACATCCCCAGGGCATCTCCAGGAGAAGTGTCCCATGATGAGGATGGTATGAAGCAGGAAAGGGGACATCTTTAGGCAGCCAGAGTTACAAGCCTGATGAGTGAATCTGTCTCCAGCAGTTGTGCTTAGATAGGAGAAAAAATGGGAGAGAAAAAGTGATTCGATGGAATTCCAAGGATCCTGCTGGCATGGATTTCAGCAAACCTAAGCTCCTCCCAGCTCTAAAGGGCTCTCCAGCCCTTTAACTACAGTGGAAATTAGGCTGGCCTTGGGTAGGATTGTGTGTGAAGGGCATTTTCTCTGGAATGCCTTAATCCCATGCAGCCATCAGCTGAACATGAGCAGACCCATGAGAGTCAGAAAACCCAGGCTGCTTCCTGCCTTCTGCCCTTGCTCTTCAGTGGTTTCAGGGGTTTCTACGTGTGTTTGTGTCTTTCACCATTTTACAATGAAGATCCCTTTCAACCAGGGCTTTTCTGAAGTAATTTGGCAAAGTTAACTCCGTGCTCCTTGCCTGCGAGCTGAGGTTCAGCTCCGTCTGTCAGCAGCAGCCACTTCAACCAGGGCTGAGGATCCAGGCTCTGAAATCCCCCCGGGCTACACCTGCCAAAGCACGATGGTGACAGGTGAGGGAGGCACATTGCAAAGCCTGGAATGAAACCCAGGGGAGTAAATGGACCTTAAACTTCCTCTGTGCTTTTATGAAACCTACAGAGTCGGCTTCATAATTACCTGTTCAGTGTGTGCTGCTCTGCTGCCCTTCACTTCACACTGAAGTTTATAATCAGAGAGGCCTGTTCGGGAGAAAACATCTCCAAGGAAGCACAGCAGGACTCACAGAAGCAATTCCAGGAAATATTTCCGTGGTGTTATCATCAGTGTGTTACCCCTGCAAACTGCCCCTGTTCTGGCAGCCCCTGCACTGGGTGAAGGCTATCACCCTTCCTTCTCCCATTGAACCCAGTGGTATCAATCAGGGCTTCTGTAATCTTGTAAATGAGGCTGGTAGGGCTTGAGAGAAGGGCAGAGGTCTTGATGAGCAGCCCAATGGACACAGAACCTCCTCACCTGCACCAGCAATGTCCACAATAAACCACCAGCCCAGTATAAGCACATCTACCTCTGCAACTTATATCTTGCCCTCTGAGAATACTCCCACATCATCTTTTTAGTGATATCCTTGGAGCTCATAAGCATTAATCAAATCCCAGGTTGTCACCCTGGCTGGCAGGGAGGGGAATTTAGGAGAACATGAAGGACAAATCCAAGGTAAGAACAGAGAAAATCCAGTCGCTGCAGTCACAGGTCACTACAGCCTCTCATCTGCTCTGTGAATTTATAAACAACCATTTTAAACCACAGTAACATTTTTTGTGTGGTTTCTTCCATCCTGTTGGAAGACTGTGCCAGAATCTTTCTGCACCTTTTTCTTATTTCTAGCAGAAATTTATTAAGGGCTGGCTTGTAGCCACTGCTTGTTGTGCAAATGTTTTCCTTCAGATTGGATGAGCTCTTCCTGCTGATTGCCCTTCTGATTTATCTGCAGAGAGCCCTGGGTGCCTCCTCTCAGCCTCACTTCTGGTGCATCCTAAAGGTGCATCTTTGCAGTGCCTGAGGGAGTGGTGCAGAGAATTCCAAGCTACTGGTTCCAAGTGATGGGGAATGTGCTTTGCAGTCAGGTCCAAGAATCTGTCCGTGCTTCCTAGCCTGGGTTTGTGTCCAGGGGAATTCCAGGTGTGCTCCCATTCAGCTTGGACACAGCCGCTGGAGTGAAGGGAAGATGAAAATGTTGATGTTGTATCCTGAATGTCCTCCTGTCTCATCACCTTGGATTTTTCAGGGTGTGTCAGAGCTTTGAAGCAGATCCTCCCCAGCCCCGCTGCCATTCCATGTGCGATCAGGCAGGAACGTTCATCCAGCCCTCAGACTCCAGCAAACCACCAGCGGCTTGGTGGGATGGAAAACGTGGAAGTTATTAAAGGGAAATCACATCTCTTCCCATCCTGAAATTTGCTCAGCAGACGGGAAGTTTCCAGGAGTAACTCAGCTCAGTGTGGTGCTTGCCAGGCAGAGTCTGCTCGGAGATGGTGGGACAGAGCAGCACTCACCTTGTCTGTCACCGAGAGATTTTCTGTGTCCTTTGCAAGCACTTGACACGGGGAACGCTGTGCTCACAGCAACAATTGCATGGTAATGCAGGTTAATAGGAGTTCATGTGGCTGAGGCTTGAAACACTCAGCTCTCCTTTTCTGTCTGCCTGACAGCTTTATTGCTGCAAATACACCGAGGAGCCAGTTCAATAAGCTGAACACTATCAAAAGATTTTTCTTTATGGTCTTAAGAGGGCTTATCTGTAATTCCTGGCTGCACAGTCTTTGAAAACTATAATGTTACAGACAGTGATTTTTTTCCCTTTCTTTTCTTTCCTTTTTTCTTTTTTTTAACATGTGGTTTATTTTGTAATAAAGACCTTCAGGGTCGTTGTTAACTCTTTTTCTCCCTCAGGTCTTTCAGGGAAACTGCAGATTTGACACAGTTGCTTTGTTTTATCAGTCTGTGGCAATTTCATTGAATTACTCAGTTTGAAAGATTGCTTCAACAGTGCAAAGAGTTTAAATATTTCATAGTGAACCGAAGAAGTTTTGCTGTCATTCCCTCCACTGAGCACAGTTCCTACCTGGCCAGGGCTGCACTACTCTGAGATTGCTCAGTCACCTTTTATTGTTACTGTTAGTGATTTGCTTGTTCTAACTGAGGATTTGCAGTCCCAGTTTGCATCAGGAAATACTTTAATTTCTGATCCAACCTGGTCCTGTCATGCTCCCCTCTGGATCTGGAAATGAGTGGCACACATGGGACAGGAGGGAGCATCCATGTTAGGGATGGGATTCTGCCGTGGAAAATGCTGGCTGGCAGCCAAGGAAAGATCCCTGCCCAAAGGCCTTCCCTTCCCTTTATCCTCCCACTTAGGAAAAGCACAAAGGGACTGAACTGGTGGGACTTGAGCCTATCCCACCCACGGGACATGGTGATGTGGCCACACATCCCAGCACTCCATGGGAACACATCCCCAGCTGCTGTTTTGGGACTCTCACAGGGATGCCTGATGCAGCATCGAGCTGCAAAGGATGAGTCAGGCTGAGTGTGAGCAATGAAACACCTTCCCTGGAGCTGGCAGGAATTCCCAGTGGCAGAGAGGAGCTGCAGGAAGCCTGGCACACCAGCCCTGCTGCCTTTGATCTAGCAAGGGCCAGACCTGAGTGTTATTTGTCTGACACTTTTGCCTTCATCTGCAAAGCTTGAAGCCTGGTTTTGAAAATGATGCTTCATTGTGTCATGGGTTCCAAAGGACATTTCTTTGAAAGCAGTACCATGAATCTCAACATCACTTTGTTATGCTTTTACAACTCAAATTTCGTCCCTAGAAGAAAAGCAAGGATTGCATGTCAGGTGTAACTGCAAAATATCTAAGTAGAATAGGAAAAGCCATTGAATTGAATGCTGACACAACGGGGATGTCTGAAGTAGCTACAGCTGGAAATGTATCTATAGGTAACCAAGGCACTGGAAAAGTTTGATGATCGGTGTGGGTGGGCTCTGTGGTTCTGGGCTGTCTGGAGAAAGGTGACTTGGAAGTTCTGTGTTCTCACCACCTGTAAACTTAAAAATTCTTCAGGGTATCCAAGCTGAGCAGTTGGTAACTGAAACGTTTGAAATCAAGCAGTTTCTATAAAAATGTAGGGTTTGGTTTTACAAAATGGCACTGCTGATGTCAGAGTGGCTGCTCCAAAGCCAGGGGTATGCAGGAGAAAGGAGAGGTTGCAAACCTGGCTGTACATTTTTCTGCTTCATCTCGTTTGAAGGAATATTTCAGATTATTGTCAATGGGGAAGATGCATTTTACACAAAGTCCACGTGGAGTCCAGCTCTGAGGCAGAGGAGGAGGCAGTGCCTGAGCCAGGGGTTATGGGGAAATGTGTTCTGACTTTCTGTTCACACACAATTAAACCTCTGCAAGGCAGCAGCTCCCAGTGGGAGCAGCTCTCACTGCTGAGAGGGAGATGAGGGGGAGAACAGACTGTTCTGCTCCTGCTTTGTTTCTGGACACCAGAAAAGTGCAGCATGACCTTAATTATATGAAGTGGGCAGTTTTGACATCTTTTTCAGATTACAGAAATGGAACTCTCAAATCCTTGGAGTATTCATCTCTTTTTAGATTGGGTGAACTGAGGAGCTCTTCACAGAAAGATGCTCCTTCCACATCCTGGGTCTGCATGGGGCTCAGCCGTGTTCCAAATCCATTCTAGTCTTGGAATACACTTCAAAATAACACTCTAAAATTCTTGGTTTCTTCCTCTTCCAAAAGCAGAGCCATCAGTGCTTACTGAGAACAGGGCTGCAGCCAAATAAATACAGTCTTTCTATACAGTGAGTGAGCCACACTTTTGAGATATGATGTTCCCAGAAATGGTAGCAGGCTTTTCAAAATTGAAAACCTCTGGACATTTTATTTATGCTCCTCTGTTAACAAATGCCTTGTTTGATTGCTTTTAAATGTTGTGTTTCTGGAATGAAAATAGAATACTGGCATTTAATTCTGTATGTGTTATTATTTCAGCTTAAGAGAAGGCTGGGACATGTTTTTTTAAAAAGACTGGATTGTTTTAAGATCATTGTAAAGCCAAATGTTTAAATACTGACTGTTTTAACTTACTTCCAATACTCTGCAGTAATTGGTAGAAAGCCTGAATCTTTATTCTGTGACTTCTTAAAAAGTTCTTAGTTCATTGAAAAGTTTTTTGTCAAAGTCTTGACTAACTTGGTGTAGAAGACCCTGGTGAAAATCTCTTGCAGTCTGGGGTTTCTCTGATTTTTGGTGTTGCCTTTTAGCTGCACAGACTTTTCTGATAGTGAAAAATAAACCTGTAGGCGATTGGCTTGCCATGAAGCCATGCAGAAATAGGATTTGGGGATATTTTGGTTTACATGTCTGATACAAAGGTTAGGAGGAAAGGGAATAGATGTCAAGCATTGGAATAGAATGCTCTGAAATGTGCCTTAGGTCTGAATAGTTCTCTGATTTTTGGAAAAATGTAAATCTCCACCTGATGTGGAGCAGGTTCTGTCCATGCTTTGCATATGAACAATTGTTGGTTTTCAGGACCTTTACCTGGCACCCAAATTTTTGCTATTCTCTGGATCTGGACTTGTCTGAAAGGATCTTTCAACTATCCCAAGGGCCAGGTCTAACAGTTTTTTCAATTTACCTTTTTCAAAATGTACTGAGAAGTAAAATTCTGTTCTCTGTCAAGTGAAATGTCATTATTAGTCTGTGCTAAATTCTGCTTTTGCATGTCTGCAAATACTTCTGAGGTGGAAGGGGTTTTTTTCTGAGATGGGATTTGCATGGTCAGTTGTAGGAAAAGCACAGGTATTTACATTCCTATTCCACTTTCAGATCTCCAGCTTGTCCTAAAAATTAAGAGGTGTTCTGGTTTAGTTAGTTACCTGAAAAGCCTGAAATGATGAATGAGCTACAAACATCCATCCAGTTTCTTCTGTGCGCTGAAAAGAGTTAGAAACATTTGAAAAAACTTTGTGCAAAGTTTTTAATTGGCATTTTAAATGTTTATCATTACTTTACTCATAATTTGTGTCTAAATTTGTCAGCTCATATGGCATGGCTGCAGCTTCTTAGATCAGAAATACTTTCTGTTTTCTCTCCAGCTGGTTTCCTGTAAAGGGCTGAATTATTCTAGCTTTTATGGGTCATTGTTAAACATGGAAGGAAGGGTCATTGTTAAAAATGTTTTCAGAACTTTGATAACCAGTTTATCAACTGATTCACATGTTTAATCAGTTAATAGGTTTTCCTTTTCAGTGCATGGGAATTTCTTTGTTTATCTTAACTGAGTAACTGTTTCTACAGTGGAAAGAACTGTAGTTGACTGATAATCTTTTCAAATATCTGGAGTTTGCTCTTGTGACACAACTTGCCTGGACAGATCCTGCACTGTTACTCCTAAGTCTGTGTTTATGGGGAATATTCCATCAGAACAAAGGTTTGCATGGGCATGGAAGCCCCAGATGGTCTGGTATTCTGGGGACACGAGGCATGGAGCAAAAGTCATCAAGCATTTTATGATAAGGCTTTTGAAGGTGTTTGTTTATTAAAAAAAGAGGGACAGGTGCTTTTGAGAAGTGCCAAACATCTGTGGTTCCTCCAACACCTCGTCAAGAAGTTTTTTTGCAACACACTTTATCAAAAGTGTCAAAAGGCATGTGTTTAGTGTGAAATATCGCCAAGAATCACCATCCTGTGGCTCTCTGGGCACCTGTCTGGGGGCTACATCACCTTTCTGCTGAAAAACCTTTTTGCTGATCTCCAATCTGAGACTGCCAAGGTGCAGTTTTTGATGTTGCCCCTTGTTCCAGCATCTGTCTCAAACAAGAAGTTTGGCTCTGTCATCACTGTAATTTTTCTCCAAGTAAGGGAGTTGTATCTATCTCCTCTTAGATAACCTGTTATTAAATCACCAACTCTTCATCAGACCCAAGAGGCCAAGGCCACCCTCAGATGAAGCCCTCACTTGCTGAAAGCACTCTTGGCTCATGCTTAACTTGAAGAAGGTTTTTTTTCTGCCATTCCCATTGTAATAAGGCCAGTCTGCTCCTGTGTTTATAAATAAACTCCAGGCCAGGCAGAACTGTAAACTTTGTTTGCTTTCTTCAGAAAATAAATTCAATTATGTTTGCTTTCTACATAAAGCGCGACTTGGCATGGAATAATACACAGCAATAAAGTTGCAAAATTTGAATTTACATGACATTTATCTGCCTTGAAATTGCAGATATTTGGAGAGCCCTGCAACCTTCAGTTGGGTTCACAGGAGAACGATGTTCATGGAGTCACAGCAGTTCCTAGGGACTGGCATTTGTGAGAAAGAGTCAGCAGCTTGTTCTGTATATCTGGGATTTTTAGATGTATTCATTCCTGTTGCTACAGGAAGGAAATGCGTTGAGAGCAACACAAGCCCAAGTAAAACCCAAATGACACTGGAAACCCAGACATGGGGGTTTTGTTGGGATGCCCTGGGCCGAGGAAGGCACTGCACACATTGTGGCTCACATCTCAACTATAAATTCCTCCCATAAACAGAAAAGAGGTCAAATTCTTAGATTAGACATAAGAAAGGAATTTTTTCAATGGTGGTGGTAAAACACTGGCACAGGTTGCCCAGAGGGGTGGTGGATGCCCTCTCCCTGGAAGTGTCCAAGGCCAGGTTGGATGGAAATTGGTGGAAGGTGCCCCTGCTCATGGCCTTTAGAAGGTGCCTTCAACTCAAGCTATTCCATTATTCTAGGAAATGAAATCTATTCTGTCCTGTGGAGAGAGTGCTGGGAATTCTGATGGAGAGCCTTGGTTGGGAAACACGACTGGGCCTGGGTATGTCCCAGTAAAAGGGATTCTCCTGGAGCCTGCCTGTCCTGGGTTGTGTTAAACCAGGGCAGGACTGTGCTGCCATCCAAAGTGGCTGCTCTGCCACTGATGTGAGAGAGAATGAGCAAGGAGGAGGCTGCAGGGATTTGTTCTTTCCTGTGGCCACCAAAAAGCAGGAGTTGATGGGAGGGAAGCAATGGGATCTTGTGGATGTGGGTGAGAAGAAAGCAGAAGTTTGGTTTAAGGCAGTTGTAAAACTTGCGTTGATTCAGCCACTGTTTCATATGGAGCATTAATTCAGTGTTTTATTTGATAAAGCAAAACTTCCTGAGCCTTGAGCAGAATATTTGACTGTGGATATTGAAAACCAGGGATACCAATCCTGCTTACGCTGTTTGAGTAGTTACCTGTTAGAAAAAATATTTTATAAAAAAAGATGCTTATTTTAAAAATACTGCTGTGAAATGTGGGGAAGATAAATGAAGTGTTACATTTGAAACCTTTTTTTAAAAAATTTATTGTCATTTCTCTGTTCTCTTATACTAAAAAACTGCTCTGTGGTGGAGAGCCAGAAGCAAATACGATCGTCCAATTTGTTGCTGAAGCTTTCTGAAATTTAAACCCAATTCATTAGGTACAACGTAGGTGTAGAGCGTGGGCAGTCATTAGGATTTCAACAGCAAATAATGCAGCCCATGAAACATCAGACTTATTTCCTTCTCATGTAAAACACAGTAATGTGTTTCACCCTGGCTAAATGTGCTCTTGAGCTTTTATGTCAGAGTGAATCATGATCTAACGCTCACCAGATTAAATCTAAACGTTGCAGTATTTCCTTTCTAGTTCTGGCTCTTCCCACTAGGATAATATTATTTGTCTCGTCAGTTATGTGCAAGTGTGAATGAGGAGATGGAGTTTGTACATGTGTGCAAACACCCATGGAAGCGCGGCCCGCGGGGCCGGAGCTCCGTGAGGAGAAAAGCCCGCTGGATAATTAGGTAAAACGCATAATAAGATCCATGTCCATAGGGCCAGCGTGGCCCAGAAGACTTTTATTTGTGTGAATTCCTGGTACAAATGGGAAGGATCTCGCTGCCTCTCCGGGGAGGACCTTTGGGCCCATGCCCGGCGGGCCCCGAGCCGCCGGCGCAGCCGAGCGGGCCCTGAGCGGCTGCGACAGCGCGGCCACCGCGGCCACCTGCGCCCAGGCCTCGTTAGGGCCCGTCAGCCAAAGCCATCGCAGCAAACGGGCCCAATTAGCAGCCTTGAAAGCCCCTCTCCAGCCAGCCATCACTAACACTCCAGATAAAATTTGACATCTTCCCCCTGCTCCCCCTGCCCCAAACTCCAATTAATTGAAATGGTTTGACTGAGGGACCGCGGCTCTGCTGAAAAGGCAGAGGACTTTGCTTGGGTAATCAGCTTAAACAGCGGCCTGTTTCCTGCCCTCGCTGCTCCAAACTTCCCATTTGGGAGACATAAATACTGGTTTTATTTTAAAATCTTTTTTATCTCCAATTTCCTCCGTTTTTTTGATGGGCCTCATACACGACTCTGTTTCAAAGGGCAGGATGGTGCAGCCAGTAAAGTGGATGCAGACAGGAACTTTTAAGTTCAATGTTGATTGCCTTTATTGGAAGGAGGGAGTAATGAGGGGTTTCACATGGAAAAGGTACATCTTCTCTGACAGTCACAAACTGGTGATAATGAGGAAGAAATCCACGGTTTCATTTCTTTTTATACTTCTTAAACTCTCCTGCCCAAACAAGCGTTTTGAATCTTCTGCTGCAGTAGCAGAGCAATAATTTTTTTGAAGTTTAAAAGAGGTAGCAGCTCATTGTGTACATTTTTATAACTATATTCACCTGAAGACATGCCAAGGTCTGGGTCAGCTGTAAGATAAGATGTGAAATGCCAATATTCTGTAAAGACAGAAGTTGTTAAAGAAGCATCTGTAATTCAGTATAATACTGAATACATAGATCAGTTTCTGCCAGGGTTGGATTCTTCACTTTTCAGTACTCAAGGGAATTACCATGGAGTGGATGAGCTTTGTGGGGTCAGGGTCTTTACTCAGATGAACAACTTGAGTGTGTTTAATTTTAGTAGGGTAAAGTGTGGAAATATTCCTGCACTTCAAATTATGCGTGTGCACCATTTTATTCCTGTATTCACCATGAATTTTTTGTCCATCAGACATAAACTGATGGGGAAATTCTGTTTTCTAGGAGCAGAATTAGAGATCAGTTTGGGATCAGTGCTTTTGGGTGTGTTTGTTTCTTTTAAATGGCCAATATTTCTCTAACTTAACATTCTCTCATTTTCTTAACAGGCAGTAGCAGTTGGCCTAGAGGACAAACTGCCCTCCAGCCACAATCCCACCCTATGGCTGATCCAGAGCCTTGGGAATCAGGCACATGGTGACCTCCAGAGATGGCAGCCAGCAGCAAACACACAGGACCTGCAATGACACAGCACAACAAAAGTCAGTGTATCACCCCCTTCACACAGCTCTCAGAAATTCCCTCCCACCCTTTTTAGGGATCTGCTCAAACTGTCCCATGTTTTTACACCAGAGGCTGTAAAGTGACACTGCACAGGAGTCAGAGAATCATTCATGGACTCCACACAGATTTCTGGAGGCAGATACATGTCACCTGCTAGGGGAGGTTCATCCTCTCTTGAAAGCCCAAATCAGGACCCATGTGGCTGTTCTGGAATTTGCATGGATTGGCAGGAATTGTGTTAGGAACACTATGTGGTTGGAAATCTGTGTTCGTGACCCAAATGAGATCTCCTGAGGAGTGCTCAGAAGCTCCTCCAATGTCAAGGAGAAGTGATCTGTAGGAAAATCAAGCTTTTCATCCCACCTTTTTATTTCAAAAGGAAGGGGCTGGCTGGTGTTGATGTTAATCATATTATTTGGCTGGAAATGGCTTTGGGTTCCAGAGTTTCCCATCCAACAACTGGACCCAGCTCAGCTCCTGCAAGGGCACTAAAATAAATTGACAGACATGCAAGACTTGCATAAGAACTTCCAAACTCAAACTTAGGAAGCTGATAACAGTCAAGCTTTCCTAAGCATGAACATGTTAACAGTAATGGTTGAAGGGTGATTTTTTTCTGGGAGGAAGGTGTCATGTTCTTCACCTCATGGCAGCAAAGCCAGGATCCCCTTCCATCTGTCCCAACCAGAAATGGAAAACACCTTTTCCTGACTGGGTTTTAGGGGAAAAGCATGCTGTGTCCCCAGGTGTTTGAGAATTGAAGAATTACCTTTTTTTAATGTGTTTTATTGATGTCAGTTTATACATTTATTACCTTTTTTTACTGTTAGCCCTGTGTGTTGCTATTTCTCCAGTGCCAGTTTTCTAGCACTGCTTAATGATGAATCATGGACATTAACTTTATGTATGTGTAATGCTTTATATATATACACATATATATTTATATAAAAATCTGGGTGGTGGCAGGGAGAGACGAATTCTGTCTGCTCCATCTTTTGTTTGGATCTAGTTGCCATAGAAACACTAGGATCAATTTTGACAGACTAAAATACTACAAATTACACTATTGGATGACCTCATTACACAGGGCTGGCATGTTGGATTGCAGCATTGCTGAGAGGAAAAGCGTGAACGCTGCAGGAATTTCTGCTCCATGGAAAAATGTTATTTTTGGATTCTTCAGGAAGGCGTGCACATAAAACCACCGGTTCCCTGGTGAGTGACTGGTCCCTGAGACCAGCACAACTTTCATCTTAATTTTTGGTCGTGGTAGATGATGTCATATTTGGCCATACATTTCCTTAAGCTGCCACTGGCATCTCACTGAGAAAGACCTTCATGTTTTCCCGTTAAACACTGAGGCAACTGATTTCTTACAGGAAGACTGACAGAATGAGTCTTTTTTCTTCCTTTTTTGGTGTCATCTGCTACCTGTGTGCCTTGGTATTGATACAGCTGACATTGGTTTTATGTTTTTTTACCTTCCTGATCAATTAAGAAGCATTGAACTATGCCTTGTGTCTCAAAACTTGTTCATGCTGGAAACAAATGCCCCTTTGATTCCTGAGCAGTGTGTTTTGGGATGGATTCTCAGTTGCAATAGGAGGTCCCTGCTGCCTGGGGACAGCTGTGACATCTCAGGTTGCTCTGGGTTTTCCTTCCATCCTGTTTCCATGCTGATGTGGGCCTTGCAGTTTCACTCAGGGAACTCTCTTGTGCAACTTTATTGCTGTGTAGTAAAAGACACGTTTAGTCCTGGGTTTTATTTAGACCCATTTATATGTTGGTATTATTTGTACACAGGGAGACAATGTCTGTGAGCTGGCAAACAGTTCAGCCATTCTGTTTTTCTTCTAGTCAAGAATATTACTCTTGCTCTATCTAATCTAGAGTTGTAAATTGCAGCAGAGGTACAAATCCAAAACAAACATTCTGAAGAATGTGAATGGAGTAGAGCCCCAATTTCCATTTCAGTTCTCTCTCTGTTGTCCAATTTGTTAAACACAAGTGGTCCCATGTGCGAGTAGCATGACTGCCAGAAGCACTCTGCAGCCATCTGCTTTTCTGGTAAGTCTTTGATTATTTCTCTGTCCAGTTTTCTATCCAAAATTAGAACTGGCAACTCAATTGGTTGATTAATATTGTATTTTTTCATGTAACATTTCCAGCTTATGGCTAGGAAATGTCATCAAGGTCATAAAAAGCACCAGAAATGAACTTCCCTTCTCAAGACCAACTTTACCACGGTAGAACTTTTTTACCATGTAGTTTCAGCCCTTCAAGAGAATTAAATAGGAAAAGTTTTACTGTTTGAGGGTAACACCGAACTGGAAGGAAAAGACAAAACAGCCTAGATTAATCTGATGAGCTGTGTTGGACATGTGAAGAACTGCCAGGCACTGATAGAGGCATTCACAGTAGAGCTGAACTTAAAGCCAGCACTGGATATAAACTCCAACTAGGGGACTAGAAGGAACCACGGGATCTTTAGAGTCTGTGGTTTATTTGGGCTGAATTGTGGGGTTTAACACGTTGCAAGTGAAGGGGAAGGTGGCTCTGATGAGGCACCCCAGAGGATTCCTGAATCCTGGTGCATGTTGTGGGCAGAGCCCTTCTGTGTTTGTGCAGCTTCAAGGTTTCAGTTCACGAGTTGCATCAGCTGACAGAAACTGAAGGGTTTTAGATGCTTAAAGCAGAAATTCTCCTGGAAATACTGTGAGACAAGCAGAGGGTGAGTGAGAACTCTGGGTCATTGCCCTTGTATTTACTGCATGAACTCCCTGGTGCGTGACACGGGGCTTTTGGATCGGAGCGGGCCGGGTGTGTCCGAGGTGCGAGCCAGAGGAGGCAGAAATGGATGAGCCCTGTAGTACAGACTTGGCCAGTGAGATTGCATGAGAAAGAGTAACTGAGTATTCATTTGTTTGGTTTTTTCCCCTTTTTAAATAAATTGCATCAGAATTTTGGTCTGATCCAGCTGCATCTTGGGAAGTGCAGCAGCTCTGCAGGACAATGGTTGAAATCTCACGTGCCACATGCAGAGGTTTGGTATTTCCAGCACCACCTCAAGCTGCAGATGGGATGGGTGAGGAAGGGAAGGACAAGATCACCTTGTGAAATGTGCCATATTCTGATGTTATTGATGGGGGAGGTGGCTGGTCCCTAACACAACCTCAGTCCATACATTCGTCCTTGGCATTTTTCTTACTGCTGTAGACAACATCAAAATGTTTCTTTCAAACCTGAAGATCTCTGGAAACTGAACTCTCTTTGCATTTCCAGGACTGCCCTCTGACTGGGTGGGAGACATTGGTTTTGTCAGAAGTTCACCAGACTCTGGTGGTTTCAGGGCTGCTGTTGAGGGTGGGCAGCTCTGGCTGGGCTGCAGCTCTCCCTGCTCAGGCAGCTGAAGGCCAGAGTGCTCAGTGCTGTCAGAGTGACAGGGAAGGACAGGCACTGTCCAAATACACAAAGACTCCACACATTTAAAATATTGTTGTTTTAAATTATAATGGAGGAAGGGAATAATTTAACAAGTGGGGAATGTGGTGGGAGCCAGCCAGGCTGGGTTTTGCTAATATCTGAATTAGGCTGTTTAAAAATGTTCTAAATCCGCCAGAAGATCCTGAAAGTTCAGCTCTCCCCAGTTTAAGTTAATGGTGACAGGATTGGGCCCTCTATTACTTTTTTATGTGGTGTTAAAAATGACTTTCCCATATTTCCAAAGCCATTCTTGAATCTTTTCAAAGCACGTTGTGAAATCATTGTGTGCATTATTTGTCCATATGTACAGTAAGGTAATACAATATTTGGGCTTTTCCCTTTTGCTTGGCTTCTGCAAGAGAATGGCAAACTAAAAATCTTTCCTCCTCTCCCCATTTTGATTTTTTTCCAGGTAGAATGATAGCAGACATGCTCAGCTCAGTTCTATATAACATACTGCTTACTGGAATAACCAATTTAGTTCTCTGCTCTTTTACTGTAAACTTGGGGGGGTGTTTTTTGTGTATTTGTGATTTCCTTTGAACCATTTATAAACAGGTTAGAAATACCATTTCATGACTCTATTAATAATCAGGGCTTTTTATATGGGTTCTTTAGGAACCTTTCTGTCTAGTAGGAACAAACTATGATAAACAAACACCTCCAAACTCTTCCTGCTGCACAAATATTCACTGCATTGTTTGGTATTCCTTAGAGCATTCTGCCTTTGGTCAAAATGTTATAGTCAGGGATTTAACTGGTAATTGTTATTTCCAGGAAGATTTTTGTTTTATTGTTCTTTTAGAGTACAAAAATAAAGTCATTTTTGCAACAGCATTCATGTTGCATGAAAATAAAAAACAACTTTAAATATTTTTTGACAGTTGTGAGAGTTGGGATTTTGGTGCCAGATGCAGAAGGCTGCAAGGTTTGCCTGCTCTGTCTGATCCAGCAGAGCCAAGACAGTCATTCCTTGTCCTGGACATGGTGACCTCCAGAGGTCCCTTTACACCTGAATTATTTCATGGTCCTGGAAGGTTCCCTCTGCCCTCTGGCACTTGGGCTCCTGTCTGAGCAGATTCATCTCACTGCACCTGCAGAAAACTGAGGAAAAAGACCTGAGGATTTGTGCAGTTAGCAGTGAAAGGCTGGTAAAAGTTAAAGCTGGGGTAAAGGAGCAGCAGGATTGTGTGATGGGAAAAAAAAGGAGAGAAGATTGGGACAGACCTTTCAGCAGCATCAGCTGGTAGAGCAGCTCAGCTCTGTGACTGTGCTGACCTAAAATGGGTTTGGCTGTGTCAAACCTCACCTGTCCCTGTGCAGGATGTGTGGACACCATCCTAGAGCTGTAATGTTGATAACACAGTGTCTTCTGAATTCTGGCTTTGCCTTTTGAGAGGTTCAGGCGGTTACTTGTGCTTAACTCTGAGTGTTTCCTTGGGCAGAAGGATGGGAAGTTCCTGATTAGTGTTGGAACATCTGAGTGCCTTGTGACAGCACTGCAGAGAAGGGTGGTGTCACCCAAGACATGATCTCCCAGGAGGAGTTCAGCAGCAATGAACATTTTCTTAGTGCTTTCTTCCCTCTAAATGTAAAATTCAGGCACCAACTTCTCAGCTGTGATAACCTTTCCACGAACTGTCCTGGCTCTTAGGCTTTCACCTGTTAAAATAAATGACATTTATTAAAAAGCCCCAGTCACAATAACACCAAACCCCTATTTTTTTAGGGTATAAATCTACCACTTCAATTGCAGGAGCCTGTCAGTGATTTTCTGACACCAAGTTATGTTATTTAATGAGTGCTATTAGGTAGTTCTGTCACTTAATAGGATTGAGGGTTAGAAATGCCATGTAATATCACTTCACTGGAGAAAAAATCAACAAACAGCCCTCACTAAAATCCTTGTGTTGCCTTTGAAGTCGGTCAGAGCTGCTGTCACTTCAGAGGGAACCCGCAGGGCTGTTTTCACTCCCATTTTAGGGGAGGCAACAATTATTCTTGGCAATTTACAGTAGGGGCACTCAGAGAAATCTCCCACCATCTGACTGGGAGTGAGGAAACAGAATAGTTATGGCAAAAAAGGGCCTTTGCAGGCTCCTGTCCATAATTATCATCTCGTTCAAGGAAATGGGAATATGGGCTCTGCCAGGAAAAGTGCTAATGGCCATTATTGTCATGGATTGTCATTTGCACTCAGGTGCCACCTAAAATCCCTGGGTGAGGTCTGGGCTGCCTTATGTCTCATGGAATTAGTGGGAGCTGGTTTTATCCTGACAGCTTGGGGGTCATGGAGTCACCTGTGTCCCCCGTGTCCCTCTGGTTGCCCTCTGAGCTCAGGCTGCATCTTTATGGGAAGAAGGTGTGAAAGAAAGTGACAATAACCAGGAGAAAGCAAGATGGCGACTTGGCAGCTGAAATTCTGTTTCAGGTATTACTTTGCAACTTCAATCCATCAGATATTTATCTCCTGGTGTAAGGAAAAACGCTTTTTTCTCCAGAGAGGATTCCCCACCTCACTGGGAGAGCAGACACCAACTACAGGTACTACTGAGGAGAGTAGAGGGAGGAAATGTCCTCCCCTTGGAGCCTGAGGCTGAGCCTGGTTGGTGGCACTCTCTTCATCCAGAAAGTCAAATTCTCCCTTTAATGCTGGTGAACAAAGTGTAGCAAAAGAACTAAAATCCCTGTGCAGCAGCTGAGCAACTTAAGTGAGTTAAAATCAGAAAGATTAGATTCCCTGGGCAAGTTTAATGGAAAAAGGTGTTTTGCCTTTCCTATTAGTTTCATTTGGAAGTCCCTGTGAGGGTTCTGGGGTTAAACATGCTGTCAGTACCTTCATGAGGAGTCCCACATGTCTTCAGATCTTTCCTTCACTGGGCTTCCTGTGTTTGCAGGCTGTGAGCTGGTGACTGGTGCAGAGGATGACTCTGTGTTCCTTAAATTCTGAATTTCCTAAGGCTACAGCCCTGTGTTCACACACACAGGATGCAATTGTACCTTCTGGAGCCTGTGTGCAATAGCAAATAAAATCCCAAAGCATTTGGAATAAGGGGAGCTACAACATTATATCCGAACCAGTTGTACTGGTTTGCTTCTGTAAATCTACCAGACTAGGGGGTGAAATAAAAAATGCTGGATAAATGGTGAAATATGTGTAATAAAACAACAATTAAAGACATCAAAACTTTTTAAAGGCGTGGCTGTGGAGGGCCCATCCCATGGGAGCTGATGGAAGGACCCTGTGCGTGTACTGGGCACAAGGAACATTCCAGCAGTGAAATACAGCTGCCCTGACATCCCTGACACAAGTCTCTCTCACCTCAGGGCAGTCAGGATTCCATCACAAATCCCACTGAGCCCATTTCAGCCTCCACAGGCTCCGTGCAGTGGAAGTGAGAAGGTCCTGTACAATGGACCCAGTGTTTCCAGAGGGATCTGGAGCTGGAAGTCGATGTTCTTTGGTCCTAAGCTGTACTTCAGGGGTTGAGATACACTCAACTTCTTCCTGTAACAAATCAGATTTGTCACTACTTGAAAAAGTGCTGATAGAGACCTAGGGAGAAGTTAAACCCTCTACAAAACTTCATGAAATAATACCAATGGCAATGTTTAAAAAGTGAATTAGGCTGCAATATCCTTATTTCTGCACTTATTTCAACCATTTTCCTGTGTGTGGCAGGTTTTGGCAATAAACCTGGATCTGGGAATTGAGGGTCTTTCACAGACAGGACTTTTTACATTTCATTTTAGATGCTTCAGTTTTGCAGAATTATTCAAATTTCTGTGGGGCTGTTAATTAGGTGTCCAGTTCAAAGTGGGATTTGTGATTGAGGAGAAAGTGGGTTAGGCAAAAAATGGATTTGTCAGTATTAAGTTTGTGCTCTATTGCAGCTGAAGACAGGCTGCATAAAACTTGTCCTGTGGGTCAAAACAATGTGTGTGTGGAGAGAGAGAGTGAAATCCCAGGGTCTGAACCCTCTGCATAAAGAAGGTTTATTTTTAAATGCAGATCTTTTTTTGGACCTTGGCACTGGGATCTAAATAGAAAGTGCCCAGCTAAGCTCAGTGAAGTCCTGATGGGATAGGTCATTTTTGGAATAATCCAAACATGACTTGGGCCAGCTCTTTCTGTTCAGGAAGCTGCCCAGGTCCCTGCTTTAAACCAGACCCTTTTTTTAGGGATTTTCTGTGTAAAGAATTGCCACGTGCAGCCTCAGTATGAAATCATTGCACAAATAGCTCCACTGTAGGGATATCCAGATTGAGCATACATCTATTCCCTCTGATTAACTTATTTTTGCATTCATGGACCCCTGAAATCTTGAGGGCAAACAGTTTCCAGTTGGGAGATGTTTATGCAAAGAGTGAGATGGGAAATGAGTGAAGGGTGATGTTTGTGTTGCCTCAGGGGCAGCTGCTCAGCTGGACTGACAGAGTTAACACTCATCACATCACCCAAGAGCCAGCACAAGCCTTCTGCCTCCTTAGACATTGGCCATTAATATTTTGACACATATTTTGCTTCTTTCATCTCAGAAAGCAATTACTGTGTCCAGTAAATCAAAACCACAACCGTGCGAGGCCTCACCCTGACGGGACCACCTTGCTAAAACCACTCTTAATGTGATTCTAATTATGAAACGTGTTGATAAGGAGCTGAGATTTCAGTGTCCTTTGTGAAATGTCATCCTTGTACCTCAGAGACTCTGAACATGTGTCCAGTCTGTCCTTGTGGGGTGCGAGGGAATCCCCTCTTGTTGGGAGAGGCACGAGGGGGAGCCGTCCAGCAGCAAGTGGCAGTGTCACTGAACTGTGCCTGTGTCTGAGTGCTGCCAAGGCATGGTTCCCTGCTTCATCCTGGAAAACCATTCATGAGGTTTCAACAGGGCTTTTGAAGTGCAGCATGAGCTGATACAGCTCAGTGAACCAATGGGAATCTGAGAGAAAGGAATACAGGAGTCTTCTGTAGAACACTCCTGAACACCAACAATCATCTTCTTTTGAATCCCCACATTTTTTATGGGAATCCATTTCTTTTGGAATATTCTCTCTCTTAAAAAGATGTATTGCTTTGGAAAAATGCCCAGAGTGCAGTTTGTGGTGGTGTGTCCAGAAGATGTTCCCAAAAGCAAGCGAGGCTGCTGTTAGGTGTCACTTCATCCTGAAATAATTATCTGCTGTTGGCACAACAGAAATCCCATACCACCCTCCTCATCTTCCAGATGTTTGTTGCTGCTGCCTCCCTTGCTCCAGCATCAGAGCAATAACCTAGACCAGAAAACTGATCCAGCTAAGAACTAGCTAGACTATAAATAAATCAATAAATGAATCCTCAAGTTTGCTTTAGGCCAGGCTGGAGTGCCCCTACAACTTGCAGCAGGACAGAACCTTTAAAATTTGCCCACAAAGGTCCAGGTGGGAGCCATGCTAAGGAATGGGAGGAAATTTCCCAGGTGGGAGCCATGCTAAGGAATGAATCACTGGAAGTTTGACTTCTTTCCCAAAGCAGCTGCTCCCTGGCCAAGGCGAGTGGCCACAGCCACTCACCAGAGCGGTTCCTCCACGTGGGAGCTGCCCTGCATTAACATTTTTTCTATGGGCTGAGGCTGGGAGAGACAGGTTCCTTCACATTCTCCTGGATGTGCATGAGAACAGCCTCCAGGAAGAGCTGGAGACTCCAGAGGCTTCACGTGGAGCAGCTCTGGTGTGGGAGCCCCGAGCGGCTGCTCCCGAGGCTCTGGCTCCTGTCCCAGCTCTCGGGAGTTTCAGTTCTTGGGATGTTCCTGTGCAGAGGCTGGAGGTGATTTACAGCTCCTGTGTTGGGAAACAGCACTTGTGTAAATGGGTTTTCCTAGATAACCAGGAAATTTTGGAGTCTTCTGGGACTCCAGGGTGAAAGACTTTAGACATTTATTTATTTTTCCACTGAAGCAATGCTCCTCCTACTTGTATCCTAAATAAGAAGTATTTCTGTTTCAGAAGACTTTTTTTTCATATATTCTGTATAAAAGAAACACAAGGGTCAATTTGGTCCTCCGTCTCCTCCCAGAAATCCCTGACCACCAGTACATCCATATTAATGGACTGGTTTGGATTTTAGAAGATACATGACTGACTTTTTCAGTTCTGTTATAAGAGAGAGGTTCTGGTGACTCCAATTCCAGCTGCTGACGTGGGGTAGGGATGGCTGGTAGTGAGACCCCGAGCAGAGCAGAGCTTTTCCTAAGCCCAGAGCCATTAGGCTGAGCCTGCTGGGTCCCTTCCAGCCAGCCTGCGTGATATTTCCTCTGGAGTTTCAATTGGATTAGATATTCATCTTCTCTTCCTGTCCCAAACTGTTGTTTAGTGCTGATGTGTCCTCTTAAGCCACTGCCAAGTTCCAGCACAGTGGTGGTGAAGCCAGTCCTAGTCAGTGCTGGGGTTTTTAAACTTTGGGAGGAGTTTAACCCTTCGTATCCATTGAAATCAGGGGGATGTTTGCACCTAAATCTCTTAATGGCTTTGGGAATTCCAGCACTGAAAGGCCCATCTCGAGCCCAAGACAGCTCCAGACCCTCTTTCCTCTGCAAGGTGCAGAGTGATTATTTAGAATCTCTTTGGGAATGTCTGCAATAATAAGGGTTAATTTTTCCCCGGCAATTTAACTGGCAGAAACGTTTCATAAATGGCTATTGTTTTCCAAAAGGAGCAGATTCCTTGTGCTGTTGGGTTTTTAAATCCTTGGAGATACAATATATACATACACCACACTTGGTTATCCACATAGACTTCGTTTATTTGTGTTTGCCTGCTTAGTGCAAACTCATTACTCTCCAGGAAAGTCCTTTGTTGACACAAAAAGGCACTGGGGAAATACAATTTTTTTTTTACAATAAAGTCTTGTATTCATATAAAATGTTTCTCATTGGTAAAACAAAATAAAGAACCCAGAAGCACTGGCATGCAGAAGTTCACAGCTTTTAATACAGTACATGTGTCATAGCACAGTGTGGCCACCTAATGAGGGACCTAATACATTTTAAAAGTCTAATAACAGGACAGCTCAATGACTTTGAAAAGCCTTAAAAACTCATTGTCTGAGAGCATGAGGATGAATAACTAATAAGCTGAAATGTATTTACCTTTAGAACAATATGTTTTGTTCCTCTAAGTGCAAGCCTTTGATCCATTGAAAGGGCTCTGCTCATTTCTAAGGCAGGGAATCAAACTGGAATTCAAACTTTAAACTTGGTTAAGGAATGTATGTACAAGAGCATTTTGCAATTAAAAAAAGGCTGAAAATGCAGCAACCTGCTGCATCCTTTGGGAAATGTACCCCTAAGAGAGAGTTCAGATTCTGGGAGCTAACACACACAGCTTGTGTTCAAAACCCCTTTTCAGTGTGCATTGCAGGTCCCAGAATGGCTCGAGTTGGAAGAGACCTTAAAGCTCCTCTCATTGCACCCCTGCCCTGGGCAGGGACACCTTCCACTGTCCCAGGTTCCAGCCTGGCCTTGGGCACTGCCAGGGCTGGGGAGGCCACAGTGAGGTGTCCCAGCTCAGCAGGAGTGTTCATCAGGAGGATGCCCCAGGTCAGAGCCCCTGGCCCTGAGGCTGTGCCCTGCCAGGGAGCACTGTGCTGGGGATCCATGTGCAGCATAGTGCACACACTGTTCTGCAGCTCCGTGTGCTACTGGCTGCTACATTTACAGAGAAGAAACGCCCTGCGTGCCAGAATGACATAAATCCCGCTGCTTTCCTACAGACTAAACCTCACACTCAGGAGGTGTGATTACCTCATGCTCACCTCTGCACCTGGGGAGCACTGGAGGCCAGCAGAGAGCCAGAGCCAGCAGAGAGAGCTGCTGCTCCCGGCTGGTTCCGTGTGTGCAGGGCAGAGTTCAGGGCAGGGGCACCGCGGTGCTCCCAGGTCTGGGTCTGTGCAGGTCAGGCTGCCCAGCAGTGCCCAGAGCCAGCTCTGCCAGCCCAAAGGGACCAGGGTGTGCTGGGAACAGGGAGAGTCCCTGCTGCGTCCCTGTGTCGCCAGGACAAGCCTCGTGTTCCAGCAGTGTGACTTTGTCATATGTTTGAAAAGATTTTATTGTATTATCAGTCTCGATGAAGGATGAGACATAAGAGATGTAAAACTTAACACTATTCCATCAGAAGCCAACCTATTTCTTGGTTATAATACTTTATAAATGTTTTTCAGCCTATTAGCTTTTGCCACACAATGCTGCTATTACTTGTAACACTAATCACAGAAAAAAGCTGTGTGAGCTTTCTGTCAAGTTTTGAGAATTCATTACAAATCCATTTCTCACAGTGGGGGTGCCCAAGCTCTGTCACCTGCCCATACAGAGTCCTGGTCACAGCAGGAACAAAACAGGAGCTTTTCTGTAGGGAAGGGCAGCAGGTGCTCAGAGACAATAACAACCAGATCAGGCCAGCTTTGTTAGTGACAAGAAAGGCCTTTTTGGCCCAAGCAGGGTTTTCACAGTCATTTTTTGTTTGTGTTAAAATTAGTTGATTTTAAATCAGAATAATCTTTCAAGAAAAACAAGAATGCATTTACCTTTCATTAAGTCAAAGTTACTTTCTCACTGTACTAGGCAATGAAAGGCAAAGCCATGACTGTTCTCCCTGTGGAACAGAAAGCTGACCTGTGATAAGGACCCCTCTGCATTCTTATCTGCTCCATTTTTGCAAGGCATTTTGAGCTGAGGGATGTCAGAGGGAGCAGGAAACCAGGTCAGGCTGTGAGACTTGCTGAATTTAGAGAAAGTGCTACAGGATCTTCTCCAAAAGCAGCAGAACACCCTGAGTGACTCACCAGAGCCCTAAATCCAGGTGGATTTCTGATGTCTCCAGAGCCTTGCAGCTTTGCCAGCCATTCCAGAGGTGACTGGAGGATGTCCAGTCCCTTCACTCTATGACACCTGCTCTCTGATGCTGTTTGGGAGCTGGTTTTCCAAGGAAAAGTTGGTTTGTTTCTGTGTGTGTGTACAGACATAGCTGAAGCTGTTCACCCAAAGGAATTTAACACTCCCCACGTTCTCTGATATGGAGAAGCTGCCCTGACAAGGGAGATGCCATGAATGTTTTGGCTTTGACAAGCTCTCACATCTTGCTAAACATCCCAGAATCCACATGGGACTGAGGCACCATGACTCCACCACAGGCTGTGTCACAAACCAAACCCAGCCAGCTTTCCCCAGTTCCTGTGTTCCCAAATTACTGGGTTTACTTTCACCCATCTTCCTTCTTGGTTGGTGCTCCTCAAGAGTTTTGGGGCAGCCTCCTTCTCTCTGTTCTTTTCCACTGTTCCTCAAGTCTTGCCTACCCTGCAAGCCAGAATATTTTTACATAATTGACTTAATGAGCCCAATCAAAGGAGCGATGGCGCAATGAACTGAATATTCAGGCTTTCTTCTCCAAGAATGAAGCTGTACATGTTCACTGGGGTTACAGCTCTCCTTTAATCCCCTGCCAAGCACTTGACTTGGTTTGTATCGTGACTTGATAAAGAAATGACATCATTAATACAATAATAACAAATCATTTCTATGTAAATCAGGGGACCTTCTACCTGGATCATTTTAATGATTGCCCTCCAGCTCACTTTTTCTTTCAAACAGCATCTTTGCATCCAGTAATAACTATTTGCTAATTTAATTCAGATTATCTTGGACTTGATGAAGAAAGCAAATAGGGCAGAACCCTTCAGAAGCTTCAGAATCCAAAGAAATCAGGTTATATTGCCTTTTTTCAGGTTCTTGCAGTTTTGATTCAAGTTTTAATTTTGGGGTTTTTCCCTGAGTTTTTGAGATTTGGAATCCAACGTATTCCTTTATCATTGTTGCCATTCTGCAATATCCAGATTATTTTATGCTTTCTATAGGAAAGCAATGTTTCTCACAGTTCAGGTTGTCTCTTCAGTAAAATATGAAGTTTGTGGTGTGATCTGAAGTCAGGTGAAATTTGTCTTGATGGAGAACATTCTCTGGGGAGAGTTTCCTGTCAGCTGGGACTGGAACTGAACCTTCCAACCTCTTTTCCTGCATCTGCCTCTAAGTCACTGTCTGGATCTTGTAATTTAATTAACTTTTTAGCATTTGCCTGCAAAACAGGAGTGATTATTTTATCCTCACAAAGGAGTGTTAAGAAACTTAATTAAACTCTGCCTTTAAAGTACATCCCTTCATACACTACAAAAGATCAGTGAGCTAACATATATCACATGCATTAAATATAAATAGCTTTGTTCCAAGAGCATTAAGGGAATGTGTACTTTGGAAAAGGCCTTTGTGTGCATCTCCACTCGTGGCAGGATTTTATGTCAACTCACTTCTTTCAGTCAGAAAGTTAAACGTAGTAATTAATTTCTTTTGGTGCCTGAAAGACAAAGCTCCGCAATGTGCAGGTGATAATTAACTCTGTTCAGTGACAATCTGAGCTACCTGGTCATGGCTGATATTTTAGGAATGGTCAGCCAGGAGCTGAAATTGTTTTTTAAAAAGGATGATTTAGTCCTGTAGGAATGCAGTCATCTGAAAAGTACCTATGATAGATGGGGAAAAAATGCTTCATTCTTCCATAACGAGGTCTCTGCAATGGTTCTCTATGATCCACATAACACATGTCAAAAACTGAGTTGACGTGGCCCAAGACTTGGCAGGTTTCAGTGCCAAAGCCATGCAGAGCTCTGAGGAGCTGGCAAGGTTCTGGGGCTGAGGCAGCCCACACTTAGGTGATAATTTATGGCTACCTGTAACCTCCTCGAAATAGAAACTATTCATATTCCCTCCAGGGAAGGGAGAAGTGACCAGACAACGTGAGTTCAGCCAAACCAAGGCTTCATATAACTCTACAGAAGACAAACGCTCTCTGGTACTGACATTAACAATGCTGTGGGCTCCTAGAAAGGGTTCGCCTGTAGGTTTTATTTATTTTAGTATTGTTTGCTTGTGTAATTTCAGAAACTGGCAGTTTATTAGAGCTGAAGTCGAGTTTTAACTCTTGGACTTTGATTCTGTTTATTTAAAGCATAAAAAGGCCTCAAGAGCAGCCCAAGCCAGTGCAGGGCCTTGCAGTGAGGTTTGTGCTCTCCTGACTTGCTGATAATTCCCAATGTGTGTGATCCTGACACTGTCAGTCCCTGATGCTGTCAGAATCTGTCCCAGAGCTGCAGAATTCCTGCAGACACTCTCCTGGCCCCACGCTGTGCTTTAGCATGGCTCTGCCCTTCCCTGGAGAGCTCCTGCCCTGCTCTGGCAGGTTTGGGGTGCTGGCAGGACAGGCAGGGACCACATCCCCCAGGGGCTGGGGGTGCTGCTCCCTCTCCTCAGCACAGGGCTGGGGACGTTGGGGACAGCTTGTGGCTTTGGGAAAAAAATCAATGAGCAGGGGTTGATCTAAGCCCTTGTGCTACTGGGACTATGCCACCTTCCAGGTGTGGAGCCTTCCAGGGAGTCTGAGCCTTCCTGGGAGATCAGATGAGAAGTCCAGCCTATGACGGAAGAAGGGAAAGTTCTTCCTCCATTCACAGCTCCTCAGTCTCCTCACTCCATTTATGATTCCCACCGCTGGTGGTGTAAAGAATTGGGATGTTATCCCTGCCCACAGTCACAGACTGGGGTTAACAGATCCGGATTGAGAATCTCAGTTTAGATCTGCCTTTTCCTCCATCCTGATTTATTTGTGTGCTGAGATCAAGGACTGCACATCAAATTCTCTTAATTCTGTGGGTGTTGATGTTAATTTTGGTCTGAGCTATTCTCTGCTCTGCTGTTTGTCTCTATGTGCTGTTTATCTTTGCACATCTGCATATTTATACAGTATTATTTATGAAAGTTCTTCCTCATTCTCCAGAAGACGGTGAAATACTGGAAGGGGACAGGGAGTGTTTATTCCTTATGCAAAGTAATGCAATACAGCTTTTAGATATCCCTGAAACTCAGATCATTAATTCCATTGTGTTTAACCAGTGAGAAAAACTTTATTGTTTTACAGTTCTTTGTGGTTTATTAACTTCTTTTTTGTGGACCAGCAGGTTCAAGTCTTCTCTCCCTCTTTTTGATTCTTCTTTTTTTAAGTTTTCTTTTTTTGTAACTGTTAAGCAATTCCACCTGGAGATGTGAAAACTTCACAGGCTGTAAAGCTTATATCCTGCAAATCTCCCTATCCAATATTAAAACATCTAAAGGAGGGGAGGCACCACTGAAATATTTTGAGCTATGTTTAGGAATGAACACAGGGATTGGATTTATTCAACAAAATAGCCTTTGTGGTTTTAGGAACGGCCCAGTGAATGAGTCTGGTTGCAATGGAAGCATGGAAAATATCTTTTACCAGGTAGTGGGATGAAAGAACTTCTTTAAAACTGGGTAGAGTTAAAGCCAAATGGAAAAGATCTTAAAAGCAGAAGGGACAGTGGCCAGAACTGCCATTGCCTTGTGTAAATCCTGGAAGTCCTTCTCTCCCACTGATGACCTTTGAAAAGATGCTTTTCCTTGCAGAGGGGAAACATCTGTTTCTCATGTAAGTTAATACTTAACCTAAGATACACAGTAGAAATATCTTATCAAAAATAGGATGGAGGCAAAGACTGCAGGGATTGCTTTATCCATGTGGAATCAAGGTGATGCTTTCACTTCAAGGAGAAGAATGTGAATTTTAGGTCCAAAACTATCTCATAATAAGCACGGGATGGTTTGCGTGTATATTTGTACCTGTTATATGCAATTAGTAATGCTTCTCATAGGTTATGTTTTTGAAAACACTGACCTTTGTGTTGTTGCCCTTATCCTCAGATTTATTTAATATGCTTGGGAGGGTCTCTGAGTTACACTGAGTTTCACACTTGTTTCTTGCTAACTTAAAGGAAAATATTCCAGTTCTACTCCAAACCCTCCTGTACTCCCCCTGCCAACACACACCAGTGCATGCAGTGCTCCTGGGCTTCTCTGTGGTGACAAAGAGGGAATGCAAAAGCAGATGGCACCGAAGGGATCTAGAGCAAATCCATACAGCAGCTTATAGATGTGCTTGCTGAGCAAGGAAAACCAAAGTCTGGTGTCACAGGACTGAAAAAGAGCATGTGAGTGCACAGTTGTGTTATTGAAGTCTCACCACGTCTCTGCTGAAGTGTAGGCTGCAGTGTGTGGAGTTTTGTGGATCTTTATGCCTTAAAGGAAAACCTTAGAACTTGTTTTCTTCCGTGTTGCCATAACACTTTGTATCTTAGCAATAAAATTTGGGTAAATTTAGTGTTATCACAAGAAATTTGTGCTCCAGAGATTTACTGTTCCACTCCCACAGTGCCTTTAAACCCCATGTCAGGAGTAGGACAGCAATTCCTGGCCTGTGTTAGGACCAATTTACCTCATTTCCTCTGCTTCAGCAAAGTGAGATTGAAGAGGTTAGAAAAATAACAAACATAAAACGAGGAGGAAAGCGATTGCCAGTCTGTGTGAGTGACTCTGCTCAAGTCACTCTGCAGGACAAGCCCAAAGGTGCTGAGGGGAAATCATTCTGCTCTGGTACTCCCAAGCAGGGCCCTGCTGGAATCCAGCTCGTCCCTGTTGTCACATCTCATCTGGGTGTCTTTAACACAAATTAAAATATTGCTGTGTTAAGGACCAAAAAAAACCGAGTGGAAAATGCACTCATCTGCGTCCCTCACTTGTGCCAAAGAATTTTTCATTCCCACCTCAGCTCTAATTTGAAATGTGTTAAATAAAAGTCTCCAGGAGAGTATCCAGAATAGATAGGCATGTTTGGGTCAGCCTACAACTTGGCATTGCCATGGGCCTCATCTCTAATTACTAAAGAAATAGTGAGTTAGTGAGTTAAAATACCCAGTGACTGTGATCTAAATCATTTCCACTCTGGATACCGGCCTGAAATAAAAAGGGCTTTTCATTAGCGTGGCACAGATTTAGTGTGGTGGGACACAGTTTGTGCTTGGCAGGAAGTGCGGTCAATGGGCCATTAAGTTCTGAAACAGGAGGCAAGACATCCTCTAATGCTGCTGACAATAAATATTGGGGAATGGTTTAATGTGGATTCATGACAGCCACGCCAGAGCCACTCAAGGCAACTCAGATTTGTGATCCCTGAATGCGCACGCACGGCCTCCACATAATGGAGGGATCGTTTGCAGGTCCCAAGGGAAATCTTTCCTTTCAGCCCTGGAAGATGAGAAACCCACTGGGAACTCTAACCCAGGATAGGATTGAGTGGCAATTACTTGTGTTGGGGGATTTGCTTTTCCCCCGTGGAAAATAAAAATGTTCCAATTAGAAAACAGTCGCTGAATTTTGGCGGTTTTCTGTTTAAAAACAAGCAAACAAACAAAGCTTCAGAGGGAGATTTGCACCTTGTGGGTGTGCAGGGAAGGCTCCAAAGCTGGGGAGAGCAGCACAGGAGCCCCTGGAAGCAGGGAGGGACGGGAAGAGTTTCTGGGCTGTCATTTGAAGTGCTTCTGGCTCCACGTGTGAGCGTCCTGTGCTTACCTGTGAGCTCAGGGCTGCAGGAGCTCTGCAGCCTCACCTACCTGTGTGTCCATGTGGGAGGAGAAGCCACCCCACATGGGATAGAGCTGCTCATTTAATTAGCTGTGTGTTTGCAGGTTATTCATTCTTCCTCTTTATCCTCCATGTGGGCAAGGCCATCCTTGCAGCAAGCTGTGAAAACTCCAGTCTGGAGATCCATTTCTCATGTGTTTGCATGGTTTTCACCAGTTTTTCACCTGAATGATTCACTAAGATGAGTGGCTTTTTCCAGTGTTTCCAATCAAGAAAAAATGGGTTTTTACCATTATTTAAAAGTAGCTCAGGATTGTTTCATAGAAGAAATACATATAAAAATAAACCAAGCAAGTAAGGGTGCCTAGTCTGAAACAGCTAGAATCCAAATTTTTGGAATTTGTGTCATCAAACACTTTAATGCAGTATTTAACTTTATATTCCTTCCCAGAACAATTGAGGTTTAAATGACTGTGAGCAATTCAGCTAGAAACAGACACTTGCTTGGAAGATCACAACCCAAATGCTGAAAGTAATCAAAGAATAATTAGTAGGAAATAGTATTTTACAAGCCAAGCAATGCTAGTAGCAGGCTCTGGGGATGGTTACAAATGAATGCTACAATTTGCCTGACTCAGAGGAGCTAAAACCATTGTTTGACGGGCAGTTCATCCAGCCTGCACCTTGTAGAAGTCACAGGTTGTGTCCAAGGCTGCACCCTCACTGAGCCCATCCCTCTCAGCCCATGGTCAGGGTGGCAGTGCTGGATCAGCTCTGGGATGTCCAGATGTCCCCCCAGCTCTGCTGCCCCTCACTCTGTGAGCAGCACTGCAAGAGGAGCAGAAAAAGCTTGAGATAAACACATCTATATAGGCAGAGCCACATATGGGGCATGTGGGAGAATATATGGGCATAAAAAGGTAAAAAAAAGCTACAGCTCGATCACTGCAGGATTATTTCTCTTAGAGAAATTATTTAACTCTCAAAGAATGCAAAAGTGTGATTTTAAATGACATTAAAGTCTGGTTTTCTTCAGGCCTGGCTTGGCCTGGCAGCTGTCCCTGCTGCAGGCAGGGCCCAGGGGAGGGATGTGCTCACTGGGCACATCTGGGAGAGGTGGCCAGAGCCACTGCTGGGTACTGAAACCTAGGGGGTGCTTAAACCCCCCTAAAGTGGCTGAAATTCTCACACAAACTTAAGTCACATGGGCAAAAAGAGTCCTGGATCAGGGTGGGCTTAGCTGTGGTCCAGTGGGCTCACAGAAGCTGTGGGAACAGCCCAGGCAGGAGCTTGGGTCCAGCTCGGGCTCTGCATCCCTCCAGCCTGAGAGCTCCTCCAGCATTCCAGAAGCTTCTGTGCCTAGAGCAGATGGAGGCAGTAAACAGCTTTTCTCTGGACCTGGTTCTGAAATGCCATGGCCTGGGGGAGGTCGGCCCACCTGGTTTGGGGACATTGCTGCTGCAGTCCCTGCCTCAGCATTTGGGGCTCGGAGCTGCTCCCTCCCCAGGGCAGCACAGGGGCTTGAGACCAAAGTTTACCAGATGCTGGGAGGACAAAAGGTACCTGAGAATTCCAGTTCTTCAGTATTGAAGGAATTCTTTTATGGAGCTGGAGAAATACCGTGGCTGCCTCAGCAGAGCCCTGGCAGGAGTTGGTATTTCTAGCCAAGGAGTCAAGCTGAAGGCAGAGGGGGAGAGTGCCTGCCATGGCAACCAGTGAGGGGAATGAGCACACAACAAAGTCCCACCTGCCTCCAAACCATTGAAATGTGCCCAGATAAGTGACAAAAAGCAGCTGTTGGAATTGTGCAGCTCTTTGGTGGCTGTCCTTGCTGTCGCAGCTACACCCAGCCTGCAGCAGTGCTGGTTCCCAGTACCTTGGCTACAGCCCCTGCCTTCTTCAGAGTATGGCAAGGTGGTTTTTATGGATGTGAGCTCCTCAGATTGTGCCACACTGTTGAAAACATTTGGAAATGGAGCTGTAATGCATGAGCTGTGCAGCTGTTCTAACAAGTCTCCTGGACTTTGCCCATTTTGAAAAGTTTTTATTCAGGAAAACAGCAATGCTAATGGGAATTAAAAATCTGAAGGCAGGAGAATTTGTCTAAGAAAGGGCTAAGGTGGAGGGAAGAGCCAAAATTTGCAAGGAAACATTTTGCTTGGCTCCAGCAGCATGTAATGGCATCATGTGGGGATGTGGCACCTGGAATCCTGTCCTAGAGAAAAACACAGGACACTGGCTCTCCCAGGCAGGCCTGCAGAATTCCTGGGATACTGGAAGGCACAACACAGCCCACGGGGTGTGGGAGAGCTGCTGCCCAATCCCAGACTGGAGTTCTGGAAGTGGATTCACCTCCAGAACATTCCCATACTCAGGAGTTGGTCCAAGGATTTTGGTTGGGTACTGGCTGAAAAGATGAGGTGAATGTTTTTAAGGCAGCTGTGGAACTGGAAAACAAGAGAAGGGCAAAAATTGCTCTTCAAAAATTAAGATTGTTGGCTGTTTCCAGCTTCTCATGAGCACCAGGGCCACTTCTTTCTGCCTGGCAGGAGGGTGAACCCTGCCTGGTGTCCTTGTTCCCAAAGCTGGAGCCTGGAGAAAGGCCAAAGCCTCTTGTGCATATCCCCGCTGCCAGGCTGACCATACCTGGCACATGTCCTGGGAAAAGATGAACTTGGGGAACATCCTTGGCAGAACTGCTCAAGGAAAAAACTCACAGTGGCTGTGAGAGCTGCCTGGGGGCTGCCTGCTGATCCTTTGCTTTTGGAATAACAAATTCACCTTCAAAATTTAAAAACTGAGAGTGTGTTTCAACCCAGGGTGTTTCAGTGCTTGTATGGAAAACAATTTTCTGCTCACTGTATTGATATGTTTGGAGCTCTGTGCAAAGAGTTAAGTTATTGTATATTTTAGTTTTTTAATTGACTCCATATCTGCTGGCAGCAGAATAGACATTGATCTGTTTTTTTCCTTCACTTTATTTAGGAAAATACAGCACAGAGTGTTTACTCTGCCTCCATACAGCATTGCTTTGTAGGGTGAAAGTGAGGGCGAGACCACAGTGAAGAATTCCCTCATTGTCAATTTTAAAGGCTTCATAATAAATGGTAGGCTTTTTTGGATGGGAATCAGAAATGTTTTCATGACAGTGTTTTGCTTAACTTTTTGTATTCAGCTGGGATTTTCTAAACTCTTTTGAATTTTCTGGTTTGATCATTTAAACATCTTCTTTCTGGCCACCAACTACTTGCTGAAATTACTGCAGTGACATTGTACCTGACAGCTGCTCAACAGGGATTTGAAAAGCTCAAACTTGTGTAAATTAAAATTTAGTTGTACCAGGCATCATTTCCCTGGAGACAGCACCCAGCCTGCCTTTCAGGATGAGGATGAGGAACTGGACCAGTAATTCAGCATGGAGAGAGGCAGAACTGTGTCCACACTGAGTTTTGACTGAGGAAGGAAGTGCAAAGGAATGGATGCCCAGTATTGAGCTGCTCCATATATTCCAGCTGAACTATCTACTGAATTTGATTTGCATTGGGCCAGGCCAAAAACATTAATTAGTGGCACTTGGCTCCTCATGACTCCATTTCAACACAATTTGTGTAGCTGTGAGGCCGTGTCCTTCCAGGGCCCTCAGCAAGACCCCTCTGGCTCCTGGGCAGGACCGATGCTTTGTGCTGCGCGTGGGCTGGGGGCACAGCAGGATGATATTGAAGTTTTCCATATTCCCCTGGCTTGAGGCAATGTTGGTTTACTGATCCCTTCACAGTGGTCATGCAGTCCTTTCAAGGGTTACTCTTGCTTTCCTCTGAAAACTCTCCAGGCCCTTTGTTTGTTTTTCCTCTAGCTTTTTTTTTTTTTTAAATTATTTTTTTTCTGGAGTGCTTTGTTGCTGGAGGTCTCCATGTCTGTTGCAGCCTCCCCTGTGAGAGCTGTATTCAGACAATCTGTGCAGTTTTGCTCTGCAAAGGTTCCTTGGTGTGGCCCTGGCTCCTCACAGCCCCACAGCTCAGGGCTTGCCCACTGGAGAAGCTCCTGAGCAGGGAAAAGCTTGGAGGGGAGGAACCCTCTGGAAGGCATCTGCGTTTTCCCCAACTGTAACAGCACAAAGCAAAGTGTGATCCCTGTGATGGATGAGCAGCTGAGCTATTGATGCCTTTTTCCATGCAGTCAGTCCTGAGTTCATGCATCTCCTGGAATGACCACTGCTTGTAATGCCTGGTTCTTTCACTTCTTTTTTAAACAGCAAAACGCCCTTTGAAAAAGAAACCTTGTTACCCTTAATGCAATGCAAGCCACCCACGGAGCTCTCCGACAATCCCAGGGTTGCTGGGGTCCCTGTGTTTATTTTCCCCAGGATCACTAACAGTCCCAGGACTATTTTGCTTGTGCTGCTGAAAGATGTCCTGGAGATGTGTTTTATCATCTTAGCACCACAAACTGCTTTCATTCTTTCAGGCCTCTTGCAGAACACGTGAGTGGCAGGACGTGTCCTGCATAGGGGAATTTTTATGAGGCAGAACTTCACTTGGGAGGTTTAATTAACTCCCAGTGGTACTGAGTGAGTAACTGTGGTGGACTGGGCTCATCACCCATTCATTGCATTTAACCATTGGAATACACCTTGGTGAAGACCATTTTGCTGTTTCTCCATTTTCCTGGTGGTATAAAAATTCTGCTTCACCGTTGCATTTTCAGTTTGAACCGTGTGGGCCAGTGCAGGAAAATATCTTTGGTTGTAATAAACAAGTTCCACTTCAAGGAACTGCCCTGATTTGTGTTTGTGTCAACCTGCTGATCATCATCTCCAAATTCCCATGGTTTTGGGGCAGAAGAATCCCATGGGGTTATCCAGTTACTTCAGAACATGAATTAGAGCTTTAATACTGTAAATGCTTAATACTCTATACTCCCCCTTCCTGATGGCTATAGGCTTGGGCTTTCTTTTCCATTCCTTCCCAAAAAGCTTTGGGGAAGAGGGTGGTCAGTAGTGATGCAAGTCCCCAACATTTGTGTTGTTCAGCTGGGATTCTTTGCTTTGTATCTTTTCCTCACCCCATGAGATCTGTTTTTCTCCTCTCAGTGTATGAGAGTGTTTTTTCCCCTTCCCTGGCATAGAAATAATATACTCCAGCATGTTTCAGTACAGGAAATCCTATATCCAGTGTGGGGAGGAAAGGCCTTAATCAGTACAAATTCCATTGTGTTTATATCAATCCTGACCCTCGGTGTCATTGGGACAAAGCTTTTTGGTCTGGGCCCCAGGCACTGGTTGGTGCTGCTGGTTCACAGCTACGTCACTGCCAGCCCACAAGGCCCAGATTTGCCAGATTTCTGCTCCTGAAGTTATTTTTTAGGAAGGGGCTGAGATGAGGGGCAAGTACACAGGGAGCTCCTCTTAATTGCAAGCTTTTCCCTTCTTTGGAGGATAGGCTAATCCCCCAGCATTTCCTGGGTATGAAGGGTTTTCATAAGAGAAAAGAGGATAATTGAAGAGAATTTGTGATCTATTTCACAATCCTTATCCCTGTTTTCTAGGCCAAGCTGGCTGCATCATGACCATGGTCTAGAGGGAAGGAGCCCAGTGAGATCCTGGTCCTCTCTGAGCTCTCAAAGGTCCTGTGTGAGAGCAAAGGTCCATGGTGTGAGTGTTTAAATCAGCAGGAAACTTTCCAAGCAGCCTGGCCTATTAGTGGAAGCTTTAAACAGAGGATTGACTCTCCATAAAAAGAGCCCTGCACAAACAAACATTCCAGCAGCACCCTTCCTTCAGCTTTCAATGTGTTTTTTATCAGGCCTTGAATTAAACCACTGTCCAATCATTTGAAGGCATGATTTTCAGGAGTCATCCAAAACATAATTAATGACAAGGCAATGCATTCCCTGGGAGAGGAAGGAGGGAGTCTCCCTGCCCTGGCTTAAAGAGGCAGCTCAGTGGAGTTCTCCCATGGGTGTCCTAGCAGCACATGCTGGACCAGCCTGGGAGGGAGCCTGGATCCTCTGTCTGACCCTGTGGCTCTCTGCAAGGTGGCAGAGGTGACCAAGGGACATGACTGAGGCACAGGATAAGTGCTGGCTCCACCCTGGCTCCAACCTGGTGCTGGGAGTGGGCTTGGAGCAGCTCCCTGAGGTGTTTGTGGGCAGCCAGCAGAGACCTCTGCCTTATTTTCCCTTCCTTTCTCCCTCCAGCTCTTTCTTCAGAGCAGCAGCTCCCCAGGGCTCCTTCCTGGCTGCAGGCAGAGCAGGATCAGCCTGGCATGGTGCTGCTCTTCTGTGTCCCTCCTTCCTCCCCTGGCTGCTGCCCATCCCTGTCCCTGACCCCGCCGTGCCTCTGGCTGAAATCTTTTCTCCAAGCTCCACATCTTGCTGCTTTTTTTGGAGAAAAGGCCGTGGTGGTCTCCTTGGGACTGTCCCATGGCTCACCCCAGGAGCTGCCAGGAGCTCTTCTTTGGGAGCAGCCATGTTCCTTTTCCTGCTCATTTGAGGCATTCCCACATGTGGCATCTGAGGACACTCTGTAATATTTTCATCTTGTGGGTAACAAAGGAAAATAAGTCACTTTAACAGCACTTTTCTGAGTGTTTAATTAAAGCTGTGCATTTATGACAGGAAATGGGAGCCAATATTGGACCTCTGAAGTGTTTATACAATTGATATATCACTTTTTCTTACCTCATCCCCTGTTTGTGTACAAGATACTCTGTCAGTACATTCCCAACACAATGCAACACTTCATTATACAATAGACATTTAAATAGCAAACTATTTCTTTAATAGTCAGGGGTATCTGCTGTAATTCTTGGCCTGGGAAATGGGCTGGCCAGAATCTTTAGATGCAGATGGCATCAGTTCAGGTACTAGTATTATTGTTATTTTTTGCCAAATAACCAAATTAACATTGAGTAGTTTGGCTTGATGCTGAAAAATTCACTTTTGGAAGTGAATTAGGTTGTTGGGTTTTTTTGCCTTCCAAGTCCTGGCACGTGTTGCAAGGGCCTTAACATTGGAAGAAATAGATTTGGATGCTCTTCAAAGAACTCTGGTGTGGTTCTGCCATTTTTAACTTTTTACCTTGCTGTTCTTTCTCCCCACCTCTTCCCAGGGGAACTGAAGGTAAGTGATTGATACTCTGTCTCTCCTGCTCACTTTCTTTTTTTAAATCTCTTTTGGCCAGACTTCTCCAATGTAGAAATATTTACCAAAAGGAAAATCGCAAGGGCGGGGGAATGGAGAGAAAAAAAAAGGAGTTGAGCAATAAAAATCTAAACATTCAGCAGTCCAGGATGGTGACTTTGTTGGGGAAAGAGGCCGAATTGTTTGTAGAACCTAATGAGATTTAGGATTAGATTTCCTGTATCAGTGGACAGCCACTGGGGAAAAGTAAATTCCCTGCACTTAAAACACTTTGCAGGAGAGGCATTTATTCAGTGGTGTTTGCAGATGGCTGTACCTGAGGGGTCCCAGCCTCAGGAGGTGCCTGCCCCCAAAGACATTCCAGCCTGCAACAGTCACAGCAGAGAAGAAGGAAGGGAAAGGACATAGGAGATGGAGAAATGGTAGCTGAAGGTGTTTGCTGGGAATGCTCATAGGTGGGGTGAGATCTGGCCTGTTTACAGCTGGATTGCTCCAGCTTTATGTGCCAGAGGCTGAATGTCATGGGAATTTCTCAGTGACTGGAAGGTGCCTTTGCAGGTACACAGTTCAACCTTGCATTAATGCTTTTTTACCTGACAGGCGCTTATCTTTTAGCTCAGAAAAAAAATTCCAGTTTTACAGTTGTTCTCCTACAGCTTTCTTGTAAGGACTGAAGCATTCCAATCCAGAAACTCACCTGTTCAGTGAGTGCAGTTTTCATTTCAGTTGTCTCATGCCACATTCTGGCTCTGTCCCCAAGGAGGGATGGAAGTTGCTCTGTGGGACAATGTCCATCCCCAGGCAGGGGACACAGCAGAGCTCTCCTGGCTGCATCCCCACCAGATTCATCCTCAGGCCAGGTTTTCCAGATTCCCTGCCGGGCTGAGCAAGAACAATACCCCACAGAATCACAGAATAACAAAGTCACAGAATAAACTAGGCTGGAAAAGACCTTTGAGATCATCAAGTCCAGCCTATGACCTAACATTATCAGCTAACATTACCACCTTATCAGCTAAACCACAACACTAGGATGAAGCTCTAAATTTTAATCCTTTGAAATTAGACTTTTCTCACCCAGGCAGGTGGCTTTGGAGGTTTGCTGAGGCAGCCTGAGAGCTGCAGTGGAAACCAGGTACCTGAGAATTCTCCTTGAAAGACCATAGCCACCTCATGAGTCACCCTGACTTGTTTTTCTGTAGTTCTACCAATAGATGTATTTTTTCCTCTCCTCTCCTAAGCCACAGATCACACTCTTGTGCCTTGGCGTCATTGAAAGTTCTGGTTTTCACATCAGACTATGAAAACAGTCTTGCCAGATCAACTCTGGCAGCTGTCAGCAGCCTAAGGTGCAGGAAATTCTTCCTTTTGGGAGACCTGGCTCAGTGAAATGTCATCTCTGACGTTAAGGTAGATGCAGAAGGTCCAGCAGAAGTGGGACAGAACTTTGAAGCCTGTGGTTGTTCCTTGCCAGCTGGAGGTAGGACCTCTTGCTGAGTGCATTCCTGAGGTGTTTAGACCTCTGGCTTGGGAGGGAGGATGGGAGAGGAACTGATGTTTGATTTCTAGGGTGCAGTTCCCTCCTCTCTGCCTCTGCCTGGGTCTTTCAGCCAACCTCTGTCAAAGAAAATTCCCGGGTTTTCACTTGGAAGAGTCAGTGGAGCCATGCCTCTTTTTCCAACACAACAACTGGAGGCAGCTCCTTTGGAGAAGGATCTGTCTTGCATCATCCATGGGCTAAGGAGGCAGAGATTCACCCCTCAACCCTGGGGAGCTCTGAGACACCTGAGGTGCAGCTTCTGGGCTAAACCCCACATTTAGCACAGGCCTTGCTAAGAACATCACATCTGTTAATCCTCAGCAACATTGTACCAGGCCATTGTGATTCCACTGCACTAAAAACGTCCTCGATCTCTTGTTTGTTTTTTTAAGCCAACCTCTGTTTCCCTTTTCCAACAGTCCTCCCCCCCACCAAAATAAAGTTCTTCCTGAGACTTAGTAACGTTTTTTAATATATACACATAAAACAAATTTCCTTCCCCAACCGTTCGTGTAGTTTTTCAAATCATTAAGGGAGTTTCCTCATTCTGTGATGTCAAGAGTCACCCAGATCAAAGCCTTTACTGATATTACAATTAAGCACTCTGCACCATTAAATTCACTTTCCACACTGTAATTTTTATAATAGGTCGGGAAGGAGCTTCATGGTTTGATTTCAGTCCAGCCATGGCGCCAGATTCTGATTTCTCATTAGTTCCTACACCGAGGTTTGTGAAATCCTGGAGTTAACAAGGAGCCTGCATGAATATTGGACTGGAACCTGTCCAGCTCAGTGGTGTTCAGTGGACTTGGTGCATGTGGGATGTCAGGGAAATTATACAGTCAAGAGAAAGGAGCAGCTTCAAGATAAGGATGAGGTAATCCCTCTTCCTCTTCCCAAAATCCATTCCTGGGTGAGCCGAGGCTGTGCAGAACAGATCCAAGCAGTTGCTTCAGTTCTGCATCCTTGCAGTAGAAATGTAAGACAGAGAAAAGAAACTCTGAGAGGAGAAAAGGGTCAGGCTGAAAATGGATCTTGCAGCAAAGGCAGAGAGGGAAAGTAAAGATGAAAAAAGAAAAGAAAGGTTCCTCTTTTTTCCTTGAGAGATAATGGAATAGCTCCCTTTGCCTTCTTTGCAGGTGCCTGGAGGGAGTGCTAAGTGCTCTCAAAATGGAAAAGGTCACTGGACTGCCTTCGATTAAAAAAATAAATGTAGATGTTTGCTTTTCTGTGTGGGGAGGAATGAAAGGGAAGAAGCATCCTGTGCTCAGCATTCCCAGTAATGGGAATTGCATGAGGACAGGCAGCTGGGTTCTGGGTTCACTGGAGCTGTGACCTGCAGGGATGGGGAGTTCTGCTGGGAGCTGGTACAAGCCTGACTGAAACACCATCCAGCCTGCAAAGGAGAATTCATGGAGAGCTCCTGACCCGGAATGTGGGCAGCATGGCTCCCTGCACAGCACAACAGCTCACTCTGGGTGGGTGTTTCTGGAAAACTCTTCCAGCAAATGTCAGAAAAACAGATCCAAAGTGAGCATTTTCAGGCAAATCTTTGGAGATGCAGAAGCTGCACTCGAGCCACGGAGCCACAGCGTTGTGTCCTGCAGGTGTTGTGGAACAGATGCCCCTCATTGCCTGGGCTCTGTGCAAATCACATCTGGGAGCAAAGGGGAGAAATATTGCACAGGCTGGGAGCCAGGGCTAAATTTATACAGACGGGTCCTAAACCTGCAGCAAACGTCACCACCTAATCTAAGAGGTTCTGCTGAGCCAGGATAAGGGCTTGGTTCTGCACCAACGAGATTTACAGCCTGAGCATGCTGGGTTTAGCTGCAAACTTTGCTCTGAGCTCTGAGTTCTGTATTTGAAAAAGAAAAAAAAAAGAAAAAAAAAAGTGTTTTCTAATGTGTTTTTCCAGGAAGTTCCCTCCATGAGCATCCCCATTCCAGATGCAATTTCACACTGCAGCCAGACAGTCTTAAGGGCTGCTACTGAGTTGGGATGGTGACAGATGATACCTGTGGCAGCACTGCTGCAGTGCACATCCCCTCCCTCCCCATTGCAGTAAAAGGGCCATGCTGGGGTGCAGGTGTGGCTGCAGTGACTGGGATTCTTCCCACTGGTGGCTGCTTTGTAGGGACAGAGCTGTCATCTATCAGTTTTATTCATTTTTTTGGGACTAGGATGTGGACTTGGGAACCTTCCTAATAAAAACACAGTTACAGCCCCAGAGCCTCAGACTTTGGGGAACCATCCATCTCCCCTGAAGAGCCAGTTCCAAGCTGAGATTCATTTCCATGGTGGGCAGAACCCAGCCCCAGATTTACACTGCTTTGGCACTGGAAATCTGGTCCCTGCTTGGAAGGAGTTTGAAGCCATCTCTGCTGTCAGGAGCTTCAGGGACTCCAGTTCATGATATTGCAAATTAAATCAGGGTTCATTACGCACCCTGAGTTCATAAACCCAAAAAAGAGATACAGCCATAGCTTAGCTGAGCTCCCTCTGGCAGACATAACATGGATAATAGTCTTCATTCAGTTTGGGTGATACTCCTGGAGAGTTAATAATCCAAGCCTAATTTAGTGTGAGCAGCTGCTGAGCACAAGACAGAGCTTGTTGGTGGATCCAGGTCGTGCTGACCTGCAGTGGATGTGAGTAAGAGCTCCCACTGTGCCCCAGGAGCTCCAGGGAGGCACAGCAGCTCCCAGGTGGGAGGCAGGGGCAGGAGAGCACATCTCATGTGGCACACACAGGCCTGGACATGTGGCCACATTTACTGCTCTCTTTTCCAGCCCTCTCTTTCAGCCAGCAAACCTCTGAGAGAAGGGAAGATGTTGAGGAGCTGTTTGACATTGTGATCTCCACACTTGGTGCAACACTTTCTCAGGACTGTTCAGGCAGGATTTCTGCCTCCTCTCATTTACCTTGTCCCTAAAAGTGTGGGACTCCTCTGCTGGGGGTCTGCCCTATTTCTGAGCAAAGAGAAAAGCTTTAGTTCAAAACCCCAACGATAAATTTTCCATCTTATGTTCAAATTTCTGTTTGGCCAGAGGCCAAATGCCAAGGTGTGGCTTTGCTGCTTTTGCTGTTCAGCAGCAGCACTTTTTTCTCCAGTGCTACTGAAAAATTTCAGCGGGTCCATTATCATATCCAAGATGACTTTCCTGTGGCAGAAAGCAGAAGTGCTGCTCCTTGAACCCTCTAGAAAGATGTTTTTGCTGGAATTCTCTGTGTCAGGCTTCAGTGCTGCTCTTTGCTTTTGCTTGTGGCTTGTTTGGCATCTGATTTAAATTAGAGGCATCTCAGTGCCTGGTTTGATGTGGGGATGCACAGGACAGAGGCTGTGACTGAGCCACCTCTGTGCTGCCACTCCTGATGGCTCCAGCAGTCCTGAGCTGCTCTGGGAGCTGGGAGGGATTCAGGGAATTTGTCCCTGATGCAGGTGAAAGTCTGAGAGCTTTGGAGTGGGAGCTGTGCCTCAGGAATGAGCTCAAAATGATAAACCAAGAGTGGTTCAGGCTGTTCCATTCATGGTAGCTCTGAGGAGCTGCAACACATCACAGGCTCAAAAACCTCACACTTGCACTTCAAACAAAAAGCCTATTTGTCCTATCTTTTAACAAAAATCCCCTGGAAACTGCAGAACTGCCTGCCTTCTATGGAGTTTTTTGTTGTTTTTTTGGGGTTTTTTTGCTTTACACTTTCCTGCAAAAAACTCTCTCTGTTTTAGGCAAAATATTTTGCAATTTTCCAATGACCTTGCCAATAAGAAAATGATTCCCCATATATCATGGGAAATGCCTGCTTTCTCACAGGGCTGCAATGTTCAACTATCACCAGTGAAGGATTCTGCTGGCTGCAAGTTTGGCAGGAACACGAAGATCTTCTGGTATGGTACATTACATGAGCTATTGACTGGAGAATGCCAAAAGCTTCACCCCATTTTAAATGAGCTCCATTTTTTAAACTAAATCAGCATATGAATCGAATGTGTTTCTTCCAGAAAATGAGAGTCTCAGCCTCTGTCCCGAGTTTACATCATTGCCCTTTTTATCCGAGGAATCAATCTGCAGTTAACGGTTGAATTGCTTCATCATCTCATCAAACCCTTGGGTTGAATCCTGCTCCCAGGGATGGTCCATGACCGTTCTGCAGCTAAGTGTTAATATTCTCCTGACTAGACATGTCCCTTTCCCTGGCTGGGTGCTGGGATGTGCACGCCAGGAGCTATTCATTATGGATGAAGAATGGTTTGTGGTTAAAGTCCTGGACTGTGTTGTGGGAGATCTGAGTTCAGTCCCAGATTCTTCTTCCATTTCCCTGTGTGCCTGTGCTATGAGCGAGTTGTTTAATCTTTCAGTGCCTCAATTCTCCTTTGGTAAAATGGGAATAATCCTATTTCCTTTCTTCCACCCTTCCCTTTTACAGTGTTTGTTTTCACAGTTGCTTGTTGATCACATCTGTGGGACACAGAGTACAGTAACAGGAGTGTTAAAACATTACAAAACCATGAATAATAATTTAGCTTTTCACTTAATTTTTCATATCCCACTTTTAAATTGAGGAAGATAAGGAAAGCTTGATGGCAGTGCTGTCTGTTTATGTGCTATGACCTACTTGTCCCAGAAAGCAGCATGGCCAAGAAATTGAAACAAGATCTTGTGAAGTGCCATTGCAAATAAATCTGCTCCACTTCCCTTCTGTCAAGGCATCTCACGCTAGGGAAGACCACTGGGAGTCATTAATTCTATAATGGATATACTGGATTCTTTAAAAGGGCTGTTTTCCCAAAGATTAAAGCAATTATGAGCAAAGTGGTTTGAAAAGAAAAAAAAAAAAAAAGAAAAACACCCTAAAGCAAACAGTGTGGATGATAATGGGGAATGGTTTAAGAAAACTTCAGCAGATGCTGTAGAAGTCACAGTTTTGCAGTTGTGGAAGAGGATTTTGTCAATGGGAACCAAACACCCCCTTCCCCTCCCTCAGCCCAGCACAGAAGGGAAATGGAAGCTGCTGTGTGAAAATGCATATGAAAACAGGCACTTGCATATATTTGAGTGCAGGAATGGAAATAAAGGGGAAATAGGAGACTGATAATGAGGATGGGAAATATCAGTATTTATGAGATAAAGATGGCTGATGAAGGAAAAGAAGGGAAATCATTGAAAGTTCTTGGTGGGGCAGTAGAACTGGCTACAGCAGCACAAAAATAGAGAGGGAAATGTGCAAAAACAGCAACAAAAATCCCTGATGAACTTTCTCTGAACACTGTTCCCCATCCATGGAATTAAGGTAGGAGTTTGCCCTTCCCCAGGTGCAAGCTCCCTCCTGCAGCTCAGGTGGGGGTCACCATCAAAACATGCTGGGATTGTGATGGAGACACCTTTCCTTGATTTCAAGTATTTCAAGGTAGGAGCTCAACTTTTAACAAAGGAAATACCAGAGAATAAAGGAATTGCAACTTGTGAGCTTCCACAGACTCCTTGCAGGTGTACTTGGCATTTTCATGAGGGTGGTGACACATGAAAGATGCCATTAATCACTCTAAAACTAAAGCTTGGCAGAGAGCACAGTGCCACCAGAAGTACCAGCTAAGCTTCAGTTAATACTAAAGCAGATCTGGAAAATGACCTCAAACCAAATCAACATCATCATCTCAGTTCAAAGAAAAAAATCATCTTGGAAGCACAGAAACAATTTCATGTGTTCACCTGGACATCAGTTCAGCCTGATACTGAAATAGAAATAATTTCTGTTCATTTAATTCCTTAAATAAGGTAGTGGCTTCTGACTCCCATATCTGTGAATAGCAGAGCCTGGGTTCCTGCCTGAAATTCCTGCCATAAACAAGTGGAACCTCCCTTTAGAAGTACCACACCATGAAATGCATTTTCTTGAAAGCAAGATCCAGTCTCCTGATAGTGTAGGGACATAAACCAACCCTTAACCTGAAGAACCTGTGCCTCTGCACGTGATCTTGTTAGTTCTTTTTTGAAAGACAGCACAGGAGTAATAATTAGCTTTTGCGAAGTGTTTTGAAGGAGCAAAGCCTTTCATCCTGTCTGGATGCCTTTGGAGCCACGGCAGCGAAACTACAGAACTTGGGATGGACCTGCAAAGCCAATCCAAGTGTGCATTTATACAGGAATTCACTGCAGCAGCTGGGGTGATCCAACAGCTCTGAGACTGTGTTTATATGCTTCCTTTCATCTGGCAGAGGAGCAGAGTGCTTCCATCCTCCTGCCTGCTGTTCCTCCTCATCCCAGCTCCTCTCCTGTGCTGACATCACCTTGTTGTGGGTTGGGTTGTTGCTGAGCTGGATCAGTTCCCTGCTCTGGACCACAGCTCAGGCAGGACTGTGGGGCTGGCACAGGGCAGGCAGCAAGGCCAGCAGGGATGGGGAGGACACGGTGCCAGCAGTGACCTATGCTGGAATGAATGACCCTGCAATTGCATCCTGGTGTTTTCTACAGCTTTTCTCCACCCCTTTGGAAAAGTTGAAAATAGGATGGAAGGCAGAGAGCAAAAGGATTGTGTGCAGAGTTTGGTGTGGGTACTGGAGTTACCGGTCCCAGTGACAGAAGATGTTGGATGCAGAGATAAGCACTTATCTTAAATTCTGTGTGCTGTGGTCAGTTAAGGGTTGGGGCAGCCCAAATCATGCTTGAATTTTGATCTCTTTTCTTCCTGTTGAAATTAAAAAAGCAGTAATCTACAGGAAATTTTTATGTAGAGGTCTTGTTCTCCTAACCCTCCAAACCCTGTTCTTGTGACCCTCCAAGCCTCCACTACAAGCAGCCTTTCAGAGCTGGAGAAGTACCAGTCTCACAGAGCTGCCTTCACCTTTCTGTGGGGCAATAATTCCATTCCAGGGCTCTCAGAGAGGACTGCACTCATAGTTTACACCTTTATGCAGAAGCCATCAAAAAGAAAAACAATTTAAGGCTTAAATTGTACATCAGTTGATAACACAGCAACCTCTTCTTTTTAACTGTCTTCAATCCAAAGTGTCCACATCTCAAAGAGATGCTCTGTGCTCATGCGTGCACAAGTTTTGTCTTTGCATTTTGGTAGATTTAATTTATTCTTGTATCCATTTCAGCCGTGTGTGAATGTGTGCAAACAGATGCTCAGCACTCAGGGATGTGCTTGTTTTCTCTTACATCCAAACCTGAGCTGCCTTAAAAGGTTCTTTTTCTGCAAAGTCAAGTGCTTGGCTGTTCAGAACTGTCACAGTTCACCTTCAGCTGACCCCCTGGCACATGTATTGTGTTATCTGTCTTTAATGACAGGTTACCAGGGGGGTTTGTTCCTTTGTTTTAACCCTTTTCCTCTGAAGTTGCTGAACCATTTGCTTAGGAAAAAAAAAAAAGAACAACCCAGTACTTAGCACAGAAAGCTTCAGCAGGAATGGTTAGTTTGGCAGGGTGACAGGAAATTGTAAAAGGGTTTCTTTTTGGCAAACTTGTGAAATCTTGATAAAAAGAAGGGTTGCAACCTGCATGTGAGCTAATAGCTCCTGCACAATTGTTCATTCCCAAATAAAAGCAAGGCAGAGACCACTATTTATTCAATAAACAGGATACGTTTGATTAACCAGAGAAACAATTTGGCAGAACCGTGATTTATGTAAAAAGTTATTGAAAGCACAGCTAAATTTAAATTAAAAAGAACACATCATCACCACAGTTAATATTTTTCTGTAGCCTAGTTTTGAAAACCATTAGTAGTAATAAACTTTCCTCCCATAAAATTTCTGCCATTTTAATTTCCAATTAGAACTTGCAAAAGATATATACATGGCAGTAAAAGTAAAGAAATTAAGTCTCAGCCCATGCTGCAGCCTGACACAATGATGCCCCAATGCTCATAAATCAGTTTCTGTTTGTTGTGAACCTCTTAAATCCACACTGGTAAGAGGTGTAGAGGTATTTGTCTCCCATGAAAACATTCTCCCACACCCTTTGTAATTAAAAGTAATCTTAAATTTCATCTAGTTCCATGAGAAAGAGCTTTCATACAGTAATTTGAGTTGGACTCCAGAACGATGGAATGCGAGTTGAAAGTTTAATGAATTTACTCTATAAATCTTATTCTCTGTTTTTCTTGTCAGTTGTATCAGGGCATTACACATATTTTTCCTTGCATTGCTAGCTGGGGAATTTTTTTAAGAGAACCTCAGCGCGTGTTTTTGTGTGGAGCTGCGTCTGCTGAAGTTGGGTTTATTAATCCTGTAGCATGATTGCTGCTTTTGGGGATCAAAGCTGGATGCCATTCTTCCCATGAAACAAGACTGGGAAAGCTCCTCTTGGTTAAGTGATTTCATGAGTGTTGTTTTAGTTTATTGGCTCTGTAGCCCGATAGCACAGCAGAGCGTTGGTTGTGCTTTCAGCTGAGTTATTTATCCAGTGGGATTTACTGAGAGCAGCCCTTGAGCTCTTCCAGCTTCTAGAAGAGGCTTGAGAATGGAAACCTGCTAAGAAGGAGTTGCTGGATATTGTTACTTTTTTTTTTGCAGTACAACTGCTCCTGGAAATCATGATGTGACCTCAGTTGTGCTGACAGGTGAGGAATGGTCCCTGCTCAGCACAAAATGCACCCGGCGCTGCCAGCAGGGCTCTGCTTTACAGAGGAGGGGGACAGGACCCAGGGAATGGCTCCCACTGCCAGAGGGCACGGCTGGATGGATATTGGGAATTAGGAATTGTTCCCTGGGAGGATGGGCAGGCCCTGCCCAGAGGAGCTGTGGCTGCCCCTGGATCCCTGGCAGTGTCCCAGGCCAGGCTGGACAGGGCTTGGATCCACCCTGGGACAGTGGAAGGTGTCCCTGCCATGGCAGGGGTGGCACTGGATGAGATTCAAGGTCTCTTCCAACACAAACCACTCTGGGATTCTTTACTGCTCAGAGTTGCCATGTGCTTTTCTTTAAGGACTCCATTATTGCTCTTGAAGTTGCCCTCACATGTGTTTCCTTCCAGGTGCACTGGAATTGGGATTAAAATGAATAAAGGAAAAATGGGAATGATGACAGGATGGAGCAGGGAAGGGGAGCAGAGGGGTGAGGACAAGGAGAAGGTGGGAAAGATTGCCAAAGGAGTTTGGCAATTAGGCCTTTGGAGTGACCTCACCATTCTCCCACGCAGAACAATTTTCTGAAACAAGACAGATTTATAAGGATTATGGGAAAGTTTATTTTGCACTACCTACTGCATTTTGTTCTATGTATGTATATAAACAGAGCTGAGAGTTCCTTAAACATCTTTACAGAACATAATTCAGCAGTGGCCAGAAAGATTAAAAGCATGCAGGAGGACTTTGTGTAAATAAAAGAAAATGTTAAAAGAAAAGGAGATGAGCAGGGGAAGGCCAGAGGGGGAAGGAGGGAGTGCTGCTCCCTGTTACCCCACCTTTCAGGGAATACAGATGAGTTGAAATCCTTCCTATGGAACAACTGGAAGGTGGATGAAGGAGAGATCTGAGATTTTCTGTTACCAGATTTTCTGTTACCAGAAAGGCAGCAAATTCTGGTGGTATCTGCAGGAGTGTGGAGTGAGGGTAAAAATCCACCTTTCTGCTCTGGCAGCAGCACAACCCATTTGTACCAGCACAGGTACCTCACAATAAGTTACAGAGAGAAGTTAAAGTTGAGCTTTCCATCACCTCAGCTGCTTCTTGGGTTTTTCAGGATCAAACTATGAAACATTTATTAACAATACATTGAATTCCCACATGCTGCTGGCTAAAGCAAATAGAAGTGGCTCTTCTACGTTGACAACTTACAAGAGGAACTCTGAGCTTTGAATTTTTTAATAATAAAAGTGATCATAAGTGATCAAAAAGAGCATGTCAAAACACACAATCATAAAGGGCAATTGTGTGGTTAAACAGAGAGAGTCCCTGTTTTGTGCTGGCCTTTTGTGGGAGTGCTCTTGCTCCTCCAGCTCCCTGCTCTGAAGGAGGCACAGCAGGGATCGACAGCTTTATTTTCCTCCTTCATCTTTCAGTTTGGGAGACCACAGTCTGCCACCTGTCAACAGTATCTTTATTATATTGGAGAAGTCAGGGGGAAAAAAACATGCCTTGAGGTGTTTCCATATCAGCAGACGTCGCAGTGTGGTCTTTGTAGCCAAAAATATGCTGAAATATCACAGGTTTTTCTTACTGCTACTCTCCCTGTTCCATCTCCAGCAACCTGCCTTCAGATGGAAGCAGACTCTGGCTGGGATGATGTCCCTGTGCCTCAGATCCCAGCTGTGCCCTGCCTGGCTCACAGGCTCAGTGCAGGACTTGTGACAGGGTCACCATCCCTGGAAGTGTTCAGCAACCCAGCAGACGTGACCTTTTGCTATAAGGTTGAGTGGGAAAGAGGGTATTGGTCAAAAGTTGGATTTTAATGATCTTGGAGGTCTTTTCCAGCCTTAGTGATTCTATGACTCCTCAGGTTTAGATCTCTGCAGATTTACCCCTCACAAATAAAATGAGGCAAGCTCTGGAAGGTGGGAACTCAGCTGCTCTGGCAGGAAGTTCTTCAGCTGCTTCTGCCACATCCAGTGCCTCAGTGCAGCTGAATCTGGCAGTGTCCTAGCCCAGATTGCTGTCACCAGAAAAAATGGGATGTATTTTGGGTTTGCAGGCAGGAATTTTACCAACTAACTGATTTTCTTGAACCTGAAGACTCCTGTACCACAAATGTATAAAAATGGAATTGCAAAGTGCAGCCATGGGGATCAGCAGCCAGGAGAGCTGCTTCTCCATGCAAAACCGACTGTCACAAATGCTCTGTTGCTTTTGCTCAGGGGTTTTGCTCTGACAAGCTAAATTCTCCTCCTTTTCCATCCAAAAAAAGGGTGTAAAAGTGCAGTAAGATCCTGGTGAGACCAGGCAACCAATTCTCAGATCAAAGTCCACTTGAATGGCCAGCAGTCCATTCCATCTATCCCATAAACAACTGCAGCAGCACTCAGTCCAGACCCACTATGTAGGTTTCTTTATGTTAAAAAAAAAAAAAAAAAAGGCAGCAAATTGTGATGATTAATGTGGACGTCCCAGGGAAGGCAGTGGGTATAAAGGGCTCTTCATTTTTGACAGGTGCATTGTGCATTCTGGGCTCCCAGCCAAGACACATTGTCATCAAATGTTAATCAAATCTGCAAATAATATACAAAGTATTAAATTGTGCTTATTCTCAGAGTAATTTGAGACATAAATTTATCAAGCTGTGCTATATGTTAAGGTCCCTTAAAATGAAGAAAATCAGGACTATGAGGCAGATGAAGAGATTGTGACAACAAAGGGCTTTCAGTGAGCTCTGGTACAGGAGAATGAAGCCTTTAAAAGCTCTTAGTATTTTCCTTCAGAAAAGGTTCTGATGTAAACAAGTAAATCCACAAGTAAAGAGAAGTGGGCTGGGATGAGAACACGTGAAACCTCTCTACAGCTGCACACTTAAAATAGTAATTTCAGTTTTCTGCATGTGGCTGTGCCCTTCCTCACCAGGACTGTGGCTGCAAGTCCCACCTCCCAGCAGTTATTCTGCACCTGAGAAAAACATCTGTATTAGAATAAGAAACTCAATTTTCAGGCTGGAGGACTTTCTGCAGCTGTGTTTTGTGTGCTTTTGGCTGCTCACCCTGCTTCCTGCCAGGATCCTGGTGCAGTTCTTTGGGATGCTCTTAATCTTCCCCTTTGGAACTCAGATCTGTGGTGTCCTCAGTGTTTGTTTCTGGGGGACAGCATTCAGAAAGTTACTCAATCTTCTGACTTTGGAAGCTCTGCTTTAATAAGTTAATTATTGTTTAAATTAAGTGTTCTTTCCTATGCAATTAAGAAATAGTAAAAATTAAATGTAATGGGCAAATGAAATGCAGAGTGTGGAGATGCTCTAGATCAGCCTGCCAGGCACAGGAGGCCTTTCCCACTGATCCAAGGTCTGTGCTGCTCTTCCCAAGCCTCCCAGGGTGAGGATTTTCAATTGTATTTCCTTTCCCTGGCAGAATCCTTCCCATTTTTTTTTTTTTTTTTTGCTCTAAGCCTACCCAGAAGGGATTTTCCTGGAGTAAGCTTCTTCCGCACTGGTGCCAGTGGGATGGATGGGTAAGAGTGTAACTGTGTAAATGCAGGTGAGAACCAAACCCTGACACAGAAGCTCTGCAGTGAGGCCCTCAGCTCTCTAATGAGTAATTTCTTTTCTCTGCTGGGTTTTGGAGAGTGGAGTAGTGCTGTTTATATCCAGCAGGGAAATAAAGGGAAATAAAGAGGGGCTGGCAGAGCCCTGAGCCCTGACCCTGCCCGTGCAGTGCTGCCCTCCCACCTTCCCCTGCCACGTCCAGCACAGGGCAGCTCTCCCAGCCTGTCTGCACTCAAGAATGCAATTGCTTCACTGCCTATCCCCTTAGCAAAGCAGAAATACAGCAACCCAAACTCTTCCTCCTCAAGAATGTGCCTTGCCAATGGCCTTTGTCAGGGCCAGGTTGTTATCAGGGTAATGCCTGGTGTTTACTCTTCAGTGCCAGTAAATAAATCTCAGTCCTGCTTGACCCTTCGCTCTCTGGCCTCCCCCGAGCTGAAAACAAAAATGCTGTTCTGGATACAATCAACCAGTTTGGTTCAAGTCCTGCTTTTCAGGATCTGAGTCTGAAACTGGTGGTCTCTGAGTCTCTTAATGCCATTAAAGCTCGGATTTCAAAGATGTGTGCCTTGGAGCTTTTGGGTTTGATTTAAAGATAAGCCACTCGAGCTATGTTGATCAAGGGAGTGTCTTTATGTGAATTTTCCTTTTCAAATAAATCCAGGCCAAGATTTATCGGATCCTTCTAAAGGCATTTGTTACTGGAAAACATTCCTGCCTGCTTGCAGCTCGTCTTTTTTCTTCCTTTAAGGAAGGATTCTGAACTGGCCCTTTCCTTTCTCACAGCACCAGGAGCTCTAACTGGATTTTGGGCAGTCCATAAAACAATGACATCTGCTCATATGCTGGGGCTCTGTGTGATTTGTGAAGCCTCCGTGACCATTCCTCACTTTTCCATTCCATTTTTTTTTTTTAATTTCATTAAAATTTATGAGTCTTTCCACATCCAGCAAAGCAGTGGAAATAGCCAGGAAAGTAGGACCTGGTGGGAATTAAAGGCTTCTCGTCCACCAGCAAAATGGGAATCACTGGAGCTGTCTCACCAAAATGCCACAAGTGATGCTTGTCCTCCTCTTGCAGATAAAAGTGTCACTCTGAGCACCTGCAAGTCACCCCTGCCTGAGCTGGTGTGAGCAGCACCAGGGCTGAAAAATTCTGCTGGAATGACCTGAGTGTGTGAAACATCTCAGACATTTATTTTCACTTTTTTAGAACACGTGCTGTTTACATTTTGCAGTTATTTTGACTCTTCTCCACAAACTTCTGCAAAATCAAATTCAGGCCTTTCAGAATAGCAGCAGATTCTGTTATTTTGGTAGAAATGGTGCTTATTTGTAAATATTTTAGAGATTATCTTCATATTTCTAAAATATGTTCCAAATATAGGTGGTAACACGGGCAGTGGAAAGAGTTCTGGAGAATTGCTGGATCTGAGGGCAAAGATGTTGCTGCTGGGCTGTTGTCATATGGACAGGCATGAATCTGTTTTCTTTTCCCCTTATTCACCTGATCATTTTTTAACTTTTCCCTGTTTTTGCCCTTAATTACGTTTATGCTGCTGGTTTGTATTCTTTCATGTTTAAAACAATTCATAAATCTGCATAAGGGCAATTTCCTTCACAGAGAATTGTCAGTGTTTTATCTATTTGGTATGTATTTAATAGTTACAAATTGGACAACCAAAACCCTTATGCTGTTTCCCCTCACTTTTCACATTGGCTGGGAGAGCTGGGCCAAGCCCCAGGAATGGGCAATTTGGGTGAATTGTGGGGATTTCTGGCAGTAGGCTGGTGCCCACATTTGGTGATCCAAGGGCTCCTGTCCGAGGCTGGGACTTCTGGGGGGCAGAGAAGGGAGGTCTGGGTCTCTCCAGGTGGAGTCCCCAGCTGCCCTTTACCCCTTTTCCAGTGCTCTGAATCCCCAGTGGGGTTTTCCTGACAGTTGTCCTCACATCCTGATCTTTTCCAAGAGAACAGAGCCTATGAGACAAATTTTAGATTACAAACAGAAGAGCAAAAGCTGCAGCATCTCTCAGGAGCACACCAAACCAAACCATCAGGGCCTCTTTGCTCTACAAACACCTTCAGGAGTCCAAACCCAAGCTCCATTCCCTCCCTGTTCCATGAAGTTTTCAGATGTCAACTCTGTTGATTAAAGCGCTCTCATTTGGTTTTTATCCCTCCCTTTTTGTGCTCACTTTGGTTCAGCTCTGCCCCTTCAGAAGTCCTGCTGATAGGAATCCCACCCAAAACCTTTCGGTTTTCAGGGCTGGTAAAAAACCTAATTTAGCAGTTGAAATATTTGGATGGAGCACAGCATCCTAAGGCCAGCTGGAGAGTGGGGAGGAGAGAGGCAGCAGCTCCACTGGGGAGGGAAGGGTGGGATCTGGGGGAGGGTGAGGGTCTGTGGGAGCAGCCTGGAGACATCCCGTAAGCTGAGCCCAGAATTTCAGAGCTCACTTCAGCAGCTTTTTGGGGAACCACTGCAGTGAGAGCAGCACATGGCACGGGTGTCCCCAGGGGTGCCAACTGCCCCTGTCCCAAAGCTGTTCCCTGCTGGACAACACAACCCTACAAGGGCCTGTAACAGGAATAATGGGTTTCTGGTCAGCAGGGATGCTTCCACCTCCTCCAGGTTTGAATCCTTCCTCTATAAATATATATATATAGTAATGAGTATAGTAATACATATTACTATACATACTTATATATAGTAATGTATATATATATATATACACACATTTTATATATACATATTATATGTATTATATTTTAATAT
>VYZP01013179.1:0-29123 GCA_013400635.1 Hypocryptadius cinnamomeus
TAGCATCTTGAAATTATCTCCATATGATCTCCTTTTAATTTTTATTAATTTTAATTTTCCCAGACCCTTTCCAAAACTTACTCTTTATAAGGTAACTCTACCTGTTTTCTTATACAACTGTTTCCTACCTATGCAACCTCTCTGCTATTATCTTTGTTGCTGGTTAAGGCAGAACATAATTTATTTCATTTCATGAACAGTCTCAGTTACAGCCACACAACTGTAAGAGTCAAACTGTTATTAGCCAAGAAATAAAACAACTAGTCAAAAGAATTTGTATTGTCACCAAAATTTAGAATCTTAAAAATCTATTGCTAGATACATTAATTTGAAACTTCTGCAAACTGTAGTCCAGTATTTAATATTCACTTCAATCTTTTTGCTCCATAGCAAATTCCCCTCTGACCCCAGAGTGTTTTCTCATTGGGTAAGATGAAAAAAAGTAAACTTAATGGCTTCAATGAGAGAACTCTTAAACTGCAGTAAGAACTAAGATAACCAATTTATTTGTACTGTTTATTTCATAAAAGGGACTCGTAACACTACAATTTTGACACAACTACATACAGCCTTCTTTCCCCCTGCTTCCCCCACCTCCAATAGTTTCTGGAAGACTTTATGTGCACAACAACGGTATCACTTCTTCAATCTCACTGACAACAGCTAATGCCTACTTTAGCAGAAACTATGGAACCTACCTTATCTCCATTTAACTAGCATTATTTAAAGGTAAATACTAGAAAAGGAGGAGTCTAAAACAGGGCTGAAGAGCCATTCTTATCTCTGTTTCTCTATCTGTTTTAGAGACTGAAGACTCAGACTGCCACAGTCTGATCATTAGTAAAACAAGATTTGAGAAACTGTAGTCACTAACTTCCCAGAGACTAAAACCTGAATCTCATTTAAGCTATGAAACTTCTACCCAGTCAGCAATATTTAAGCACACTTGGGTTAATATGGTCATAATTTAATAAAAGCTATACAGGGGCAGGGGGGGTGGGGAGAAGAGGGGGAGGAAAAAAACCCAACAAAATAATTCCAACCCCAAGATAATCTGAAACATCTTTCTTAATTATAGATAAAAGAACATTGTCAACTTATTTGTAAATTATTAATCTATTTTATTTTCAGAAGTGCAATAGTATGACATTGTCAAAAAGAAAAAAGGTTACAAAACTGTATTAAACAGTATACTACCAAGGACATCCATTGAGTTTAACTTAGAAAAACGTTCTGCTAACTACATGAACAGATTCCACACTTAACATTTAAAAGCATCAATCAGTTGCCATAGTCGTCAAAGAAAACTTAAGATAAAAACCTCTGAGTTAAATGAATAAAAACTAAATGATATAAAATTAATACATGAACACGCATTTTTCATTAAACTTTTCCAATACTGTCTTTCAGAGGGGAAAAAAAAAGCTAAAAGAGAAGATGAGGCAAACCTGGATTATATGCGTGTTTTCCTTATCATTTATTTGCATGCTAAAGAAAGCTGAAATACTTTCTTCCCTGTGAAAGCAGTAAATGAATGCAGCTCCTCTTCTCCCAAATCCCTCTGCTTACTCTCTGACAATTACTCATCTTTCTTCTTTTTCTACCCACTACCTCACCCGAGTTGGCACCCAAATTTACAGAGTACAAAAAAAACCCAAAGCAAACCAACAAGAAAACAACAAACCAACCCTAAAACCAAAATCCAAAATAAATAAACAAAACAAAAAAAAAAAAATCAAAACCACCCAAATCTGGAAGATGACCATTTTTTGGCGCAAAGTTTTTTTCCTGTGCCTCAAATATCACCCTTGAAAACTAAGACTACATCCTATTACTGGTGGGTAAGGTTGCCTCTTTGATTTAGAAACCTGACACAAGTGTGTCATTCTAAGAAATGAACAAAACCCCAAACTCAAATGAAAACTAATGATTTAGAAAAATCTTACCTGGAAGACTTGACTTGTTTGGCAATATCCCTTCAGCAAGTTCCTCCTTCTCATCACAGGGATCATCTTCATCAGACAGTACTAAGAAAGCCTCTTTTGGCAGACTTTCATTGCTTTCCTGCTTGGATGGTGAACCCAAACAATTGTCTATTTTCTCTTCTAAGTCTGGGACTGTGTCATCCACTGGAAGCAGAGAACTTTTAGAAAAACAGCTCAGATCATCTTCAGCAGGGGCTAGTTTTTCCAGAATTGGAATAATGTCATCTGTTTCCATACAGTCCGTATTGTCCAAGATACTTTCACTTGGCTCATCTATTGTCTTGGAAACAGTGGTTTCTGAAGGTCCTGCACTGCCTTCTTGTTTGTCCTGGTCAGCTTCCATACTGCTAGAGATGGCTGCTTCTCCAACAACCTCTTCAACAGTTACTTCTTCAGTCCTCTTTTCCTCACCTGTTCCAGATGAACTGGAATTAACAGGTAAATAATTTGTTTCTCCCTTCTCTTCAGAAGAGTCACTAATATCACAGACTGGTTTACTTTCACCTTCCAATGGGATATCATTCTTTCTTTGGTCCACATGATCTTTTCTATTATTTTCTTCATGGAAGTTATCTTTACTGCTACCAACTCCATTTTCAGCTTCACATTTTACTGCTATGTCAGTATCTTTAGTTTGTTCGGGAGGAACATTTTCTGAAGACAGCATTAGAGGTTTGGATTCTATGTCATTGACTATGTTTCCTGCCCTACTTTCAGGGCTTTTGGTCTCACTAATTTCATCACAAGCTGCTCTTCCTTCTTCAGAGTTAACACACAAGTCAACCACGCCATTAATTTCTTTCTTGACTTCCGTACAATCTGTATTGCTTAAAAGGGAATTCATATCAGAATCTCCATTCTCATGTTTTCCATTTAACAGTTTCACTTCAGTTGTCTTCAACAGCTCCTCTTTCACCTTATAGACAGCTTCAAGTTGTTGCCGATCACTTACTCTCATTGTTTTTCGTGCTTTGAAGACTTTTTTCTGAGGTTCCTCTGTGCTATCCATCTTAGCCCTTAAAAAAATTCAGAAAGAACTGTGAAGATAAAAATTTACCATTTTTTACCAGTGTCATATTACACTGCTACTAAGAAAGACTGTAACATTTAGCACATTTTAAAGTAAACCAGTTGAAATGGCACTGACAAAAACAAAGAAACACCTGTCAAGACTTAAAATTTATCTGACTTCCCAAAAAGTGAATCCAAGTTTCTCTATATGCTGCACAAACACATTTATGCAAAGGTCACAGAGGTCACAGTAAGACATCATGCAGCAATATTCTAACTACACATTTTAGACCACTTGTCTCATAGGACTACTGCCAAAACTAGCTCAGATCAATGACAGTTTTGTGTAACCACAAACTCATGAGCATTTGGACAACCCTCTTGGGCAGGTGGAATGATTCTTGGAGGTGCCCTGTGCCAGGCGAGGAGTTGGACTCAACCCCTGTGGGTCCCTTACAACTCAGGATATTTGACAATTCTACAAACCAAGCTGCAAAATTCAGAACACAGATGCCACAGCCTCTAAATAACAATGGCTCCACTCCATTTTGTAGCCAAAAAACTTATCTACAAGTTTTATTTAGCCAATGCTAAGATTGCCCTTTAGCCTTCTCTTCAGCAGACTGAAGCTGTCAAGCTCCCTCAGCATCTCATCATGGGTCACATGCTTTAGCTCCTATCATTCTGGTTTGCTGGATCCTTCCTAGTTTATTTGGAATAATTTTTTGTGAAGAAAATTATTTAACATTTATCCCTAACTACAATATTCCACATTGTAAGGTAAGAACATATATTCTAAAGTACAGTATGAATGCTACTGTAAACCCCACAATCACGACGTACCTTACATTACAATTCTAAGGTTTATTTTATACTTAACATGACCTGAAAAAAACACAGACAAAGCACAAAGCAATTTTTTATATTTCCTTTTAATTTAGCACTGAGCTTCCCTTACCCTTTTTTTGAGTTCTTTTCTGCAAAACAATCTGGAATCCTCAGATTTGGGTTACTGATAGTACTTAACACTTTGACTCACACCTCAAGAACAGATGAACAAATTTTGACAAAAAATTGTATCAGGTCTATTTATGAACTCTCAATAATACCATTATGATGATTTTTTTGCCATCCTGACCTAGATTTTCTGAACTGGATTGTCTACTACTGCATTGCCACTAGTGGGAGCAAAATATAACACCTACAGAAACACTGATCTGAAACACCAGTTTACTTGAGTTGAAAAATGGTTCTCATCACAACCATTTTCAGTCAGACGACTTACGAACTCCAGGTGAGCTGTTAATGCCTTTCCAGAGCTGTCTACATGCTAAATACAATTTCTTCATATTCCTTCAGACGAGAATACATTTAATGCAAGGATTTTAGACCTGAGGGTACAAAAAGCACGTAGAGGTCTCTAGTATTTTGGAAGTGCAAGTGCAGTTTTTGGAAGCACATCCCTTCTGTCTTCCCAAGAGCACAGAATGGAATGCAGACATTTTCACATCATATAAATACCTTCATTCATATAATATAAACACCTATAACAACACACATGGTGTTATAGATTTTTATCTTGTAAAGGCAATTTCAAAAAAAAAAAAAAATCAGGCTTGGCTAGCCTTGAACAAGTCCAAGAACTCCTAACAGGTGAGCCACTAGTGAGAACCCTCTGGTAGCACAGTACAAGAACAGGGCCTCTGCATCAAAGTTACAATAGGCTAGTTTGATCTCCCGGACTATAGTGTTTTCTTTTATAGGCATTACCCAGAATTTACAAAATATATTACAAAATTCACAGTCTTACCTTTCCTATGACCAGAAAATACACTAACAGATTAATGTAACATTTACAAGTGTCTTAAAATCAAATCTGTAAGTGCATCACTTGAATAACCATATAACTTAAAATAAATTAGTATTTGCTGTTCTAATTTCCTTAAGTCATCTAAGCAGTTTTTCATTAACGTTTTTAATATAGAGTAAATACAAAGAAAATAAAGGACACTTCTTTTTACATTTGCCAAGAAGAGCAGTCTTAAAAAAATGCAAACATCAGAATCCCTTTATATTGATGCATCCTTACTTTTTATTGAAAAAAACCAGATGAACAAGCTTGAATTGCTTATATATTTAAAAATTATGTTAACTTTTTATCTTCAGATATCATGCATAATCTAGTTAAAACCAAAGCACTAGCACAACTCTGGAAAGAACTTGTAGGAAATATAGGCTTCTCAAAATTTCATTGTTAAATGGTTATGGGAGTAACTCAGGCATATTTTCCTGTTCAATCCCACAGTCTTTTGCAACCAAAGAGTACTTGATTAAAGCTACCAAAAATATTCCATAAAAACTACTGTGACAAAATTATAAGCATAGATGAGACGAACCAGAGTTTTGGGTTCACCTTTGAAAATGATGTTTTAAAACATCTTGTACCAGGGCAGACCAGTCTTTAAGCATTTCCAGCCACACCCACAAGGGAGCACAGTGCAGCCAAAGAACAGACTCATGTTCTTTGAGAGCTGAGTGTAAGAGAAACAAATCAACTGGCAGCCAGTCCAGACAGACTTGGTCACACCAGTGTAAGCCAGTCAGCCACCATTTGATGAATGCTGGTTTCCAGTCTTTCAAAAGGGCAAGGAGCACCCTTTCACAGAGTACCAGAGCAAATTACATGGATTCAGTCTTGCACAAACAAAACTTATCAAGCTACCACTGTTCTAAATGAATGCATTTTGGTAGTTTCCCTTTATAGTTAACAACATGAAGTTTAGCTATGTTTGTTAAACACCTCCCTTATCTGATGTTTGGGTGTTTTCTTTTTTACTCATCGTGTGACCAAGTCACAAGGAGGAAACCAATGGCCCAGGCACCAAGCCAACAGAGTAGCACCTTTTATTTCAAAGAATGGCTTTTGTATGCATCAGCACAAAATGACTCCGGCATGTACAGCTACCTGTGTAAGAGTTAAATGCTGTAAATCAGGATGTAGGCTTTGGGCAGGTTTTTTTTTTGTTTTATTAAAGTCAACAATTTTGACAGGCCAACATACATGCTGTATTCATTTGTTTAGATAAAAATCCTCCCTTTTTCATTTTAAGCTTTAAAGTCATACATAATTAGTCATGTGAGACATGAACACATCGTTAGGCACCTCCCTCCAAAATTTAGAAATCCTTCTCATGACAAAATGCGTGCTAAATGGCACAAAAGATGCCAGTGCAGCTAGGAATGTGGGATGGTCGCTTCTGAGCCATTTCCCCTCTATTTCCTCATTTTTTATTACTCTTAAAAGTCTACCTATCTCTGTAAAGAGATGACGGCTCTAAAGCAAGAAAGGATTCTATCAGCTGGTATGCATCAGCCTATGATCATGTGCTCAGGTAAGCAGCCCATGAGCTGCTCAGAAAGAGAAGCCAATGAGCATGGAGCTGCCTGAATCCTGCCTAGTGACAGGCAGCAGACAAAGGGAAGGTCATGGGAAAATGAGGGGGGGAGAGGGAGAAGCTGCAATCTGAACAATAGTGCGTAATGGGGTTTGCATAACATCACGGGTCTAGAACAGCACCAGCGAAGGGCTCCTCGAGGGCATGCAGCACCAGCCAAATGCGCCACAACCATAAAATGTTTGTCAAAGCACAAGAACTACATGGAAGAAGTAAAATTCACTGATCATGAACATCAGCACTCAAATGTGCAAGCCTACTTAAAATGTAGCATAGCCAAATCAAAGAAAGTGAAGCAGCAAATGGTCATGAGTATTGTGTTCTAGATGGAGACTTCCACAGAATGCAAGTGGTGAATAAAACCTACCTTTCAAGTAGTGCTTCATAAAAAGCAGTTTTCAGTTGAAATCCTCCATAGCAATTTTGATACAAGTTGTCAGAAATTTACAAACTATTTTCAAAGAAGGAAAAAAAAATCTTGTTTGAGACCTATTCTTATAAAAGACGTAACTAAATAATGCACCAATAATTTGGTTTTCTATCAGTAATACAAGTCTACTGATCTGGCTGAATGGAATACACACCACCAGCCTAGTGAGCTCCACATACAACTGTGCCTTTGTTTTTAAATGTAATAAACAAAACCGAAATCACATGATTATCGTATGTGGAAATAACAGCTCTTCTAGCACACCACAAACAATTTCAGTTTTTGCCCCTTTTAGGTTAAAGTTAAGTGTTGGCTGAGAGTAGGGAGAAAAATATACAATTTTCTAAGAAAAAAAATTACGTCACCGTGCTGCCCTATTTCACCTAGTGCACACACAGCAGAACAAGGTGAGCTGTAATTAAAACCCCCTCCCGCTCATTTGTGCCACATCCCGAAGTGCTGCGGCTCGCAGCGCGGGGAGCGAGGCACGTTCCCCTGCGGCGGAGCCCTGCAGTGACGCGGGCGCTCCCCAGAGGGCGCCCGCGGGGCCCCGCCGGCCGCAGCCCGCACAGCGACGGGACGGACAGGCAGGCCCGCCTCCCATTGGCTGAACGGAGCTGCCGCGCGGCAGCCAATCAGACGGCAGTGCCTTGAATCCCACCCAGCAACAAGCCCCACGCGGCAGCCGTCGCGCGCGGGCACGAGCGCGGGGGCGCGCGTTAAAGGAACGGGATTTTCCAAAGGGCGCCATGGAAAGCCAAGGGCTTTCCGTCTGAGCCCTGGAATTGCACAACAGCGCTGACCCACGAGTGAGAGTGCACAGCCGCGATACGGAACAGGTGTTAATGCGCAGGAGCGTTTTTAGGTGATCACTGAATTCCTGCGATGTTGAATGCTGAATCAGAAAAACCTTTTGAGATCCAACCTGGGTTTAAGTATGGCATCTGTAAAACCCTCATTTCTTCAGATGCTGTGCAGTACCACTGGTTTTTTTAGTATTCCAACAGAAAATTGGTGATTTGTCATGACTGCGGTATGACTTCTGCTTTGAAAGGAGAAGCCAATCTCCCTCACCTTTGTAAAAATCTGCCTTCTGAAATTCAGCAAAACATTAAGCCCACATATGTATCTCTGCCTAAGAAAAACAAGCACCTACACGGTTAAAGCTTTCTTAAACCAGAGTAAACTCACAGTACAATTTCAAAGAGGTTGGTCTTGTTTATTGTATATGTGATAGCGTCATGTACGAACTTGAACTATGCTCTCATCACGCTGACATCACAGTAAATTCAGCAGTTCTCTTGTGTCTCCTATACCTCAGGTAATACCTCCTCCAACACTGGCTCATTAATCTGTTTCTCATACCAAATTTTTGAGTTTTTTTCCCCTGGCACTTGGATGCCTTGTGGGAAAAATGAATTCCTCATGGGACAAAAATGACTGACAGATCTTAAATAGGCTAAGATATTTCATCTGCTGGTGGTTTTGCACAGTTGTTCTTACATGTTCATCACTTTATACCTAGTTAACTGCATTCTTTGGAGAATGGAAGAAGGGAAAACAAGTGGAGAGTCTTTCCTACACAACTTTTACAAGCAACTCAAGTCCCTTAGAAACACCCATTATTTAGCACATGGAGCTTAGGCTGATTCTCCAAGAAGAACTTTATCATTTTCTGAATTTTAACAGCTCCTTAGATTATTAAACTAGTAAAACTGCATGACTGGAACTCAGCCAGAGCAACAAGGCTGTGATAATGTATTTTCTTACTTCCCACAAGTGTTAGAGATTTCAGCTTTTATCAACAACTCAAAACATCAGCTTTCTATTCAGCTGTGACATTTCCAAACACTAAACAAATCCTGCTGTTAAACAGTGGTAACAGCAAAATTCAACTTTCTTACAGAAAGATTTTTTTAGCACAAGCGAAAACATTAAGGAAGTTGTTTTGTTTTGTTTTTTTGATTTAAAAAAAAGGATTTACGGACTGTGAAATTGAATTTTTGCATTTAAAGATACATTTGATGGATATTATAATGCACAGTCTCAATGTTGGATTACAGTTTCATCTCTGGTGTAGGATAAACAGCTTGAATTTCCTTTCCATTATCCTTGACTATGAGTAGGACCTAATAATTCCATAGATATGGTCAGTAACTGCCAAAACACATCGACAACAAAAAACTTACTCAACTTCTGATATTCCAAACTTTAAACCTGAATAACCTGAACTAACTGTTCGTGCACATGCATATCAAAAAACATGAGACACTCCGTGGAAAAAGAACAATCTCAGAAAAAAGGCAAGATGTTCTGATCACGCTTAGGCTTTTTGAGGCATTATAAAATACATTATTTTCTCCTTTTATAAGGAAATTCTTCATAAATTTTAAACATATAATTTTCAGTAATTCAACAGGCTACAACTTTGACATGGTATCACTAACATACGCACATTTGCATCCCTTGACTTCTGTTAGATAAAATGCAGAATAACACTATTGTAACGAAAAACCAGACATATTTACCCTGAACAGTCTATTGCCTAGATTAGTTCCCATATCACATATGCAACTAGCTGTAGCAATATAACCTCGGATTTCCAACTGGCGGCTCAGTGACATCAGAATTCAGAGGTGAGCTACCCGATGCTGACAGTGATCCCAAGAGTCACTTCTCAAATGCCAGGAGCAGCAGAAGTGAAAAGAAAACTTGCAACAAAAGAGGCGATGCTGCATTGAAACATTACTAAATGTTTGCCACGCATATAAGCACCTTTTATGAGTACTTTTTTCCAAAGATTGCGTTTAAAAAGCAAGTTTCAAATGAAACTAAACCAGCGGTTGGTAGGTTGGGTGTTGGGAGGTTTCCCCCGGGGGAAGACACCGTGTGTGGGCAGGGGCAGCACACCCTGCCTGGCCCGCACGGGTGCAGCACACAGGATGGAAGGGCGCGAGGAAACCAGCTCTTCCATAAACTGAAGCCTGGTGGGGACTCCGAGCTGTTCGGGGCAGGGAGGCTGTTTCTCGTTTCCCACACGAAAGGAATGAGTTTTCTTTCAGTGAGTGTCTGAGGCAGGCCAAGGCAGCACGTCGGCAGCCATCTTGTCCTCTCGTCGGCTCCCTACCCGATGGAGGGACTGCCAGAGATTTGCATACCCGCTCGGGATTGGCTGCCGCAGAGCTGCTTTGCATAAACCAAATCTGCCTGGCAACAGGCTAAAAATAGCCAGCGCTGCTGCTGGGAGCGGCACCGCAGCGGGGCGGGAGCGCGGCGCGGCCAACGCGAGGGGCCAAGGCACGCGCAGCCACCTCAGCGTGACGGTACGTGCGGGCACGGCGCCCTCAACTCCCTCAGGGTTTCGGTGGGCCTTTTTAAGTGACAAAAACAGATTCTGAAGTAATTCTCTTTTCAAATCAAAACAAACTATTATAATCTGCATACTATTTTCTTTCTCACTTTCGTTTCTAGGCAAGCTGGAACAGAAGCCATCTTTCTTACTGTAATACTCCATGTTGGTTTGGTGAGATGGCAATGGAGTAATCCACAATGCCTGCAACTAATGCCACCTAATCCTTCCTAGATGTGGACTCCCACACAAAGTTCTCGGCTCCTGAGTTACCCCGTGTTAATCACACCTCACCAGAAACACCTGTACCATTCCTCCACTTGAAACTAAAGACAGTGTGGGATTTGGAAGGGCAAGCAGGATGAACTAAGAAAAGAAACTGTAAATAGAGAAAGCATTTTAAGAATGAAATTTAGATACAAAATTAAGTCAGTAAAGCACAAAATCTTAAAGATCTTATGTACATACATGTTGTATGATAATAACTCCAGCAGTAATCTACACATACATAATTTTATGACTTCAGCTTACAAAACAGGAATAATCTACAGAAGTTTCATTTTCACTGAAACTGATAGCATAAACTCTCCCGACTGCAGCAGAAACAAGTAAAGCGGTTTCCACACCTTTCTATTCAACACATCCGCCCCCAGTTTCTGTTTCATGGAACAGGTAAAGGCAGGTGAAAGCCAACATCGTAAGGTGAATGAAGCAGCCAGTGCACACAGGACATGTACAGCTGTCTAACCTAGCTCTTGGGCAGCCTGAAACGTGCCATCTGATACACAGGGTACACACAAGCACTGCTAGAATGAAAAAACGGTGTTTTCTCTAAGACTGTCACAATTAAATAAGGACAGCAGGGAAAAAAGTGGCCAAAGCAGGTGGTTGGTCATAGTGACCACTCTAGACATTTGTTATCTTCTGAATGACTCAACAAAACAGAATCACAAAAATTAAACAGAAATCCCAATACGAAGTAAGTGCAACGAGACAAAAATGTGCGCATTAAAATAAAATTAGGGGGAAAACCCCACCATCACCACCACCAAGCAGACCAGTACACACAAATTTTCTCATGAAAACTAGTTTACCCAAACTTTACTACCTGTACCTAGTGTCACGACTGCTTGTCGCAAGCATTCTTCAAGGAAAGGTAGCTTACTGCATAGATGATAATTAGCTACTCCTAATGCATTTTACTAGAAACTATGTCTCCTACCACAAGAAATTTTTTCATTTATCAGCGGGTAATGTTTTCCAAAGGAAACTAATGTTGTGAAATGATGGAACTAGAAAAGAAAATGCCAACCTAATATTTTATTCATTACTAAATACAAAAGAAGAAAAAAAAGGCACATTTTTAATACCTCTAATGCATTGTAGTAATATGCTAAGAACCCCAGATAATGCACATAATTCATGTTTTTACAATGATAAACAGTCACTTTCTAATAAAGTTCTATGGCAGTCAGTTTCTTACTGTACAAAGCATACAACCAGAGTAAGACTTACTCTAGTAGAAGTCTATAATGGCAGATTAAATTCTCTTGGGTCAGTGGGTGGACAATTATTTTTATGTATTTGCTCTCAGGCAAAGATTTGTTACATCTCACATTTGTAAAGACTTGTAACAAAAATTACCCAATATGTCACCCGAAAGGTCCTTTAAATGTTTAATAAGCTAATATGTAAGCAGCCATTGCATGGATGATTCTTTAACTTCAGCATGTCTGGAAGAAGCTCTAGAGACACAGATTGCCAGATATAAATCTTTGCTAAGCTGCCTAAGGAACAGGAAGCAAGGAAGCAAATAAACCTACAATTTCTTTATGTAGTTCCAATCATAGAAACAAATAAGAAAAACAGAACTAGCATTGAAAGGGGCTTTAATGACAAAAAGTCTGAAGCCTGAAAGGGTACCAATTAGTCATTAAAGCCTGAAAGGGTACCAATTCTTAGTGTATTCTTCCTTTTTAGAACCTCTGACACATCCACCTACTCACCATACTTGCTGCATAGACAGCAGACACCATTTACCTGACTTGTTAGGAGACTAAATGCAATATTCTAGATTTAATTGTCACCATGTAAGAGACACTCTTTTCTCATGATCATCTTGTGGCCAGACTGCTAAATTCAATACCAGTAGGAATAAGTTTTGAAATGATGCCACACTAGTTTTAAGTGGCACAGTTGTATTGACCTATATCGGTAGTACCTTAAGCAACAAAGCACAATATGTTCATTTCTGAGATGCTTACACCTAATGCTAATAATTCTTGTCAACTCACATACTCTGAGAAACAAAGCTATTTAAACAAAACCAAAGGAAGATGAGAGTAGTGTCCTGCAAGTAATTACACAGTTGATGGGAAAATAATTTTTTTTTTTTACCAGGGTGGGGCTAAATTTTTGCTGAAATCAGTTGGTAGGTAAAGAATCAGGAAAACACAAGACTTGTGGTGTCAATATAAGACAGATGCTTTTTTTTTTTTCTAAAAACAAGGAGAACATGATTCACTGAAACAACCTCCCCAAGGATGTGACAAAATCACCATCACTACAAGTTTTGAAGATTCAATTGGACAGGATGCCAGATAATCTCATCTAGGCTCTCTTTCCCAAGAAAGACCAGATCACATTATCTTTTTTGGTTGTTTCCAATCTAAGATACTCTATGAACTAAGCTGTACAACTGATTTAATTACCAGAAGATCTGTATGAGCTGTCAGATATTAAAACGCCTCTAAAATGGGACTTTTAAAGGTGGTCAGGTGACTACTCCACCAGTCTTCTTAAGGACTGTTACGTCTTCAGCAAGAAAGCAGTAATTGCACAGCTGAGAAGGTACCTTTCAAGATAAGCCATCTTCTACTAATAAGCTAAGTCATTAAAAAACAACAACAAAATTCCCCTCTTGTTTGAATATATTACATATATAGACATTTTATATACTTCATGCATTTTGTATTTATATAGATATATATGGTTGATGAAAACATGATCAGATGGCTTACAATAAGAGAAGCCTAAAATGCTAATTAGGTTGTGAACTTGAGGATCTACTTTTATTTGTATAGGGTTTTAAGTGTAATTCTTGTATATGGAAGCTAAAAAATATATGGAAACAATAGATCATCAGGCTGAAATAAGCATAAGTGAACTTGTCCTTAAGGCAATTTTCTCCCAGAAAAACAAATTAATCTTCTTTGCCATCTCTGGTCAGATATGCAAAAAAATTCATACAGCTAAAATAAGATTGGTTCTGAAACTTAATTTCTAATTCACATAAGATACCGACTTTTATCACACCTGAGATATGAATTCCAAGCACCTCACTACCCCTTCTTTGGTCAACCAATAGAATGAGTGGCTCATTTTGCATATTTTTCTTAAATTCTTTTTTTTTTTGACTCATTAGTCTTCTGACATGGCAATATAAACTATTCATTGAGTAAATACTGCTGCTAAAAATACAGAGAAAGATATTTAAAGACACTGCAAAGAGTATCAAGTTTGACAGGTACCAATTTATTTTCAATTTTTATTTATGAATATCCATAACAACAACGTAGACAAACAGGATGTCAAATGAAAACTGCTATGAATGTCTGTTTTTAGGGCAAGGTACACTGCAAGGCCCAAGAATTCCATTCTAGAAGGGAAAGGTTACTTTTGGAAGTCCAGACTAGGGGACACTAAGCAATGGACAAAGTCTTTAAGTGCCTGTCAAAAACAACGCTTTTTTGGGTGGTTTTTTTTAATTCTAAGAATTCCTATGAAAAAATCAGGATAAACTTGAAGTGCAATGCAATACAACACATTTTTGGTATAAGCTCCTCATACCTACAAAACTTGATTAAAATGAGCACTCTTAAAATTCCCACAAATTTAAACTGTTTTCATACATAGGTTTCAACCATCACAACCCATCTTCTACCTGCAAAATTTCATTTCAGAAGAATGTTTGAAACAGGTCACAACAACTAAGAAGTTAGATTTCAAAATATGGTGCAATGAGGAAAAATACTGAAAGCAATTTATAGTATTCAGATATAATTAAATACTTTTTTCTCCCCATTCTGCAACTGCAGCCCATGCATGACTAATCCAGTATAATCCCGTATCAGTTGTGAAGACAAGTCAATGAACAGGAAAACTGTAGTTTATTGCTACTATAATATAAAATGTAAGACCAAAATATTTGGTAGAAACTCCTGTTTATCTCTAGAAAAACATAAATTTGCAAAATTTTTTATTGCCAGGTTTTTGTTTCCTATCCCCAACAAAGGAAGTTAAAAGGTTCACCAAAATGAGGAATAAATTGGTACAAAATTTAATGAAGAAAAGTAATTTCTTTAGAAATCCTGCTTCAGACAGACTCACTTTACAGCAGCAGTGCATTCATCTGTGGCTACCAGAGACTACCACAGTTGCTAAGCAACATCTTAGTTTCATCTCAATTTTGATATTTGCTATTTTGGCATATTCACTGGAACCCTACTTATTCTTTAAATAACCTCATCTCATTCCACTCCTTTCAGAACTGTTTTATGAAATGCAATAAAATAGATTTTTCAGAGGGGAAAAGGGGGTGTGGGGGAAGCTTCCTTTTCCCTATGCTTTTCTAAGTATCTATGTGTAGACAAAATATCTTAGAATATTCTCATTTGACAAGAAACAGTCGCCACAGTGCTACAGAAACCCCACAGACATTCAGCAATCATCCTGCCTTTTCTGATTTCTGGTTTCTCCACTTAAGTTAAGCAAGGACAGGAAGTAGAGAATTTCATACTAACAGAAATATTAAAAAAATTCATACCACATAGCAATTAGCATATTATCTAGATTTATTACAATGGAGTAAAATACTAATCTGATGAGATTGAAGTCCCTCAGTTAAAGAATGTGACACATGAGCCCATACATGTTCTCCTATCTTACAAAAAAAGAACTAACACTAATGACCTTCAGTGACTCTACCAATACACAGACATCAAGCAGCAAATTTCACAGTGGCAGGAAATGAAGAAAGACTGCAAAAATCCATGCAGTCAACATATTTCTGTGGATAATATTGCTACGAGGTTACTGCTTCTTGAGAGACTGCCCACACTGACTGTTATCTAATCCAGAGGGGTTTCCTATGCAACAATGCAAGAGCATCTATGCCCTGGACAGCTACTCTGCATACTTTGCATGCAGTAACAATATTCAAAAGAGGCAACAAGCTTTCCAGAACTCTAGCAGAATAAGCAGCACCACTGCTAGGCAGTACCATCTTAAATAGTTTAGTCAATATTCATACACAGTCCCATTCTCTTCTGTCCTTATTAAGTAGTACTTAAGCATTAAGAAGTACTCTTCAATGTCTTCTTGAAAGGGTTTTGTTACATTAACTAAATACTGTGACATCTCCCTTTGGATTAAGTAATGATTGAGGAAGAAGGAGGAGAGGATGAAATGCTAATAATTAGGTGTAGACTCTTGTGATGAGAACTGCAAATAGCTATGTTTTTATGAAATACTAAATAAGTGGAATCATGCACACATTTCAGGCAACAGTTCTTCAAATCATTACCTTAAAATGATCAGGGAAAAAAGCAAGTGCTTAATTACCCATTTGAAATAGGAGATGACAAACCTAATGTTACACAGAAGTCTCAATGATGTAGAGTAAAAAAACAATTATCTAAAAGCAACCCAGCTATTGGACTTTCTCATCTTGCAGTATGAATCTTAATAAAAGGGAGTCAATTAGCAAGTGCTGTATCACTTTAGCTAAGTACTATTTATTTTTTGTGCTGTGGGATGACCAAATGTCAACAGCCATATCTGTAGCAAAATCCCAGTAGAAGGAATGTGAAGTATTTTCTGTGAATTACAGCTTGTTGTTAGTATTACAAAGGAATATGGACTTCTAAACATAAGAAACTGAAATTAAAATCTGTAGTCTGAAGGCATTTATTTTCCGTAACAATGGAAGAATTAATCTTTGCGATTCTTTGGTTTCTTAGTCTAAGATCCTTGAAGAAGAAAGCAGGAAAAAGATGTGCCAAGTGCTCTTTGCCCACAGCAGTCAGCAAGTTCTCATGCTAGGTTTCTCAGAGGACACAAAAGCAAAATAAAAAGGAAGATTGAAGAGATGTTCCATCTAGTCAATAAAGACCTTTGTCTTTTAGACCAAGAAGCTATAGGTCTCAAATGAGATCAACTTACACTTCCCAAAGTGTTTCTCATGTCTGTTTATTAATGACCTCAATGAGGCTTGCCATCATGCAGGATGCACAAGTAATTCTGGAAGGCTTTCCCGGGTTTAAACTTCCCATCTAGGATGACAGGTTTTAATTTTTTTTCCTGATGAATTATTTTCAAAGCCACCATAAGCCCCAGTTTGCAGTTACTCAACACCATCACCTCTGCATGGTTGCTGGCAGCAAATGTGTGGACTGAAGTCAGCCAGCAATGTTTTGCTCATACTGACTAGTGACACCATACACACTAACTCAGTGAACTAATGAAATGCACCTAGATATATGATCTGTTCAGGACACCAGAAAAACCAGGTCTAGAGCCACCTCCAACTCCAGTATTGCATTCCTAAGTGGAAAGGACGAAGTGATCAAAAGCAGAACACGCTTCTTCCAGTGATGAGGTCATTGTTTTGCTTGCTAACACAAATTTTCAAAAATAAATATAATGCAGTTTGATAGTCTGCACAGCCCATCAAACTAGGATTCACAGTATAATATAATACCAAAAAAAGGAGCTGCAAGTTTACCTCTACTGATTCATTATTTGGCAATGATTTTGCCAGAACAGTATGTAAGAATTTTTTGATCCTGGTCCCAAAAAACAGTGGCCAGGCTGTAGTGATACTGTGCAATGCATTCATGAGTTGGTAGTGATTGGTCTGGAAAAGACTTCTTCAGTGAAGAGCTCAAAGCAGTTCTACCAAAAGAAATTCCTTTACTGTTTTGTGAGGGAGAAAAGCAGCTGATGAAACAGCAATCCATAATACCATTTCAGAAATACAGAGATACTTAAAGAATTTATACAGCTACTTTAGACTGCTTGCCTTCCCAAATTTCATAAAAAATCATATGGAGAAAAATGCATCTGCACAGTCACTCGGGGTGACCATTTACAAGAAACTTCATTTTCCTTGCCTGGAAGTTTCCCAAATGCGACCCAGAGTTAAATGCCAGAAGCAGACAATAAGAATTATACTTTAAAATGTCTCCATTGATAAAATGTATAAAAGACACAAAGGAAAGCATCTTTAATTTTGACCATTTAAGGTTTGCTGTAAGTCAACCTCCAGAAAGGTTCTGCCCAGAAACTTCAACATCAAAAGAAACACTTGTCCACAGTCTGTCTCTTGCCTGGTGACCCAGCAAGCCAATGTGCATGCTTGCTTCCTGGAAACGACAGGCTGCAGTTTCACCTCATCCAAAAATTCAAAGATTTCTCTTTGAATGAGTGAAGAATCATTATACACCCTTTCTTCATGTGCTGGCACATAGCATAGCTGAACTATTTCCTGATAATTTTTCAGACTAACTACAGACTCTCCTGATGAATTTGCATGCATGACCACCTCTCCCAGGCTTGCATTTGCAACCATAAAACTATTTCATTTATATAGCCCCAAGGTGAATATGACCAGGTCATAATCATTCCTGTACTTTTTGCCAGGACCCCTCCTAATTTTTCAGCATTGTAAAAAAACCAATACAGACAACAGAACTGTAACCTGTATTGAAGCATAATTCACATCATCAGCATTTAGTATCATCCAGAAACATAACTTTATAAAGAGTATGACTTCCTTACTCTCTCTCTGTATGCTACAGAATTTCAGTCCTTCTGCATTAACTGTCTATTTTGGGCTTTAGTGATGTATTTTGTCTGTGTGATCCCCACTTACTTCCAGGACAGAGCATCCTGTCAAGCAAATGTGTTTTATGCTGATTGGTCTACAGATGTATAAATCCAATTTTGGTGTACAAGGGTAACACATAAAATTTAATAAATATAATAAATGGTGTTTGGGTCTCAATAAGAAAATTATCCTGATGACTCTGTAAGAGTCAATCTTTCCATCCCCTGTAAGTTAACAAAAAGTAACTATTTTACAATGCCAATCATAAACTCTACTTGGGGCATGACTGACACCCTCTCCCCTTCAAAAGCTTTCAAAATCAATTCAATGTTTTATCAATACAGGATTTGGGGAGGAGAAGTTTTTATTTAAGGAGTATCAAAGAGTAAGTGCATTACAGACACTGGGTATTTACACCAAAAAAATTTTGTTCTAAAACCAATTAATTAGAATATCCTTTTTACAATAGAGTTTCAGCAATTAAATCATCTCTGCATTGATTGAAATAATATTCTTTGGCATTTACTGACACACTGTTAATCCTCCATTCTTTTTCTCCAGACCTTTTCAAAAAGTCTTCAGGGTCTTCCACAATTCCAACTTTATACTGAGTTACTGGGAGGGACATCTCAAAATTCTCAGCCAATTCTTTTAAAACTCCTGGATGCAGATTACAAAGACCTCCTTATAACCTTTGATAAGAAATATCTATCATGAAACCTTTAGTATCTTCCTTGTAACTTCAACACTTCAAAAAGTTAACTTGTCTACATGTCCTTATAATATAATCTCACTTTCATCTAAAACAATGCCAAAATATTTACTGTTATATATCTTTTTTTCTTTCACTATGATTTTGTTATCATTATCACCTATGTTACTGTTAAAATTCTCAATTCTTAAAAAATATCACATTTTTTATTGTTTGCTTTACCAGTCAAGGTTTTCCTCTCAGGAACATTTTAATTAATTAGTTTTCTACATTTTTCTTGCCCTACTCAATGGCATTTCTCCTCTACCATGCTAACACACTTCACAGAAAAGAGGGAGGGGCCATAAACTGCTTCCTTCATATAGCAATGAAAGCAAGACTGGTTCTAACGGAATTTGTCATTTATGGAAAACTTTATAGGCATTAAAGGTTTCCAGTGTAATTTATGTGGGGAAATCTACCATACACCTCCTGTGTTTGTACTCTCTCACACACACGCCCATTTTTGTACTTTTTGTAGTCTGGACATGCATATAAGCAGACAAGCAAAATTCCGTCTATATCAAATCTTAAGTTAGCACTAAAAAGTTATCAAAGGTTTCAAAGTGTGTGAGCTATCCACAAACTGCAACTCCTTTGGCCCATATTGTAGGCATGCAGCATTTTTCTCTGCCATATGAATGTAAAAGTTCACCTTTCTCTATTACCGTTAAATTCTCTCCTCCGCAGTATCAACCAGGTACGGTTCTCCTTCCTAGCATATTTAACCTATCGGCCTTAATTCCCAGGCCATTTCAGAATGCCTCCAATACTTTCAATATCTATCACTGCCATTTTAAGCTCTAATAATTGATCTTCTTACTTTGTCCTTCTACCTCTTTAGTTTCATTCTCTTCAATTAATTTTCTTTTTCCTTCAACCAAAACAGGCTTGTCTACTTCCAGTTCCACATCCCTATCTTGAGCTGATGTCTGCCTTTAAGTGGCCATGTTTTGTTGGCTTGTTCATGCCATCTCCAATTATCTCTTTTCTCTAGGTCAGTGACCATCCTTTCAAACAATTTTCTGCTACCATTTCTCCTTTCCAGTCTTCCATGCTGTCATTACTTCAACTTGTAAAATAGAAACAACACAAATGTATTTGTACAGAACTAGCACATCTGCCCCATGCAGCCATTTCATGCGCTACATGCACAACCACAATAGAGCCTATTATGTAATTAGCAATACTTCAGTTCTGTTAAAATTTCCTGCTTTAAGGCAAGGTTATTGTCTTCTCGGGGGAGAGATCATAAAAACACCATATTCTGATGTAGTTCCCTTCTTACAAAAACAGTTTTTAATAATGCACATGTAGGCATTTAAGAAAGTATATACACTAAAAGGTACATGGACAACAGTTCAGTATCTAACTGCTTTAACAGCTTTGTAATCTCATCAATAAGAAAATTCAAGCTACAACCAGGATAACAAAGATCCTTCATAACACCATGAAGCCAAAACACAATCAGTGGATTCAACTTCGTCAGCTCTGCACCCCCTCCAGGGTAAGCTCTCATTATTGCTAAGCCTCCATGTGCATCAACCAGTGTCACTATAGAGACAAAAATAACACACTAGCAAAACAGTAGAGGTTTGAATCAAACAAAACCAGTAACATTTCCAACAAAAACCACATACTGAAATTTTGAATATCTTTTAACTACTTAGTTTTACTAAAGTAAATAGTTTACAATAATTTCTAGGCAACATTCCCTCTAAAACCAGCAGCCTCAATATAATTACAACCAGAACAAACAACTTTTGGGTTTCCCAGAAAATGCCACTTACATTGAAATTTAATTCCTGGCATTGTGCCAAAGTGGGGGGGTGGACCTAAATGAAAAATTAACTTCCAAGTCCTCTAAAACATGAATGCAGAAAATGAGTTGATTCTCTTACCTGGTGAGAAGATGGCACGTGCAAAATGAGCTTCCTCCTCTGAGTAAGCCACTGACATGCAGCTCATTTGCATAAGTATTATGAGCTACAAGTAGACTTCCAGGTCGGCCATCTTGATACTAAGATGTTGTTTTGTTTACACAGCAGCATGAGTACTGGTTTGCAGCCAGCCTGAGCTATGCTGTTACGCCTCTCAGCTAGTAGCCTACATCTGTTCGTTAAAGCCTGCTGGAATTTCTACTTCTTGACATAGTAGCTGAATGCGTCAGAGTGCCCCTGCAGCTCACTGAGCATGCCACAGCCTCTAAGGAAACTGTTGCAACTGCAAGTGCCTCCAGTTGTACTCCTTGTACTGCCTTCTGTGCTGCCAACTAATAGTGCTGCAGCAACTATGTGCAGTGAAGTACCTCCCACATACCACAAAGTAGTACCAACAGGCAAAGATTTACTACAGCACAGCGCAAGACAGCACACTGAAAAAAAAACAAAAACAAGAAAGCTGAAATTCCCTGAGTATTTCCACTTACTAGCAATCTAATTACACCTAGATTCCTTTGTACATCTTTTCACATTCATCAGTGCTGCTTTTTCTGTCTGGAAACCAGAGTGCTCCTGCAGCCCGTGTGAAGGAGAAGTCCATGACACATGTTAGCTGCTGCCGACACGGAGCCAGACTGCAGTTACAGCTAGCTGGCGCCAGTAAAAATTTACATAAAGGGGCCTGATTTCAAGACTAAATTACAGCAGGAAATTGCTGAGCAAAGCCTTGCCCCTCCCCACGGATTCTAGAATACACCTTTCTAGATATTTGCTTACTAATAATCAAGATCCGTGTCAGAAGTCAAGTGCTGCTCACATTGTTCATATAAATGAAAACTAACAATAGTGTCTGCAAAATAAATTTCACCTTGCAGCCTGTTTCAAGTAGGATGCTGCACACACTGTTCACAGTTATTGTCTAGTAATAGAAATAACACCAGAAAAATTACACTATGCTCGGCAACGAGGTATTCTTAACCCAGTATTTCCAGTATTTTGCAGATTTCCAACAAGAAATAAATGTTAGTTCCAAGTAAGACAAATTCATTTTTAACCTAATACTGACAAGTAACATGTCTGGCCATTTAATTTATTGTCTCTGTTTCACATTTAACTTTTCTTAATTAATTAGGTGTAGGAGGGAAAGAAAAAAATCTCTCCACCATCATTATTTTTTCAAGTATCTCTGAGGTGGAGTGACAGGTAGCGGCAGAAGCTTGGATTTCAGCCTCACTTTGACTTTTAATATCTAATTTTAAAATTCTTATCTTTTTTCTTCCAGTCAAAGTCCAATTAAATAAATGAATAGGTTATATTTGACAAATGTTTGTTCTGAAAGTCACTGTACTTTTTTGGGGGGAAAGAAATAAGAAGCCAGGCTTTAAGAGTGAGTGTGTGTGTATAAAGGATGATTAACCTGTGAATACCTCTTCCCTTCTCACCTGCCGCCTTGCAAGAACTCTTAGGGTATGAAAGAACCAATGCAAATAGGTACATTATTATACTAGCTGTAAACACAAATTTGTGAAACCTTAAATAAAATCAAGTTTGGCTAGCTACACATTTAGCAATAGGCAGCTGTAGTTGCAGCCTGGCACCATTTAGCGAAAAAGCAAAGTAATGGAGACAGGGATGCTTATTAATCTGAACATGGCAGAGCATCTCAGGACCAAAAGAGCCTGCTTCACACCCCTGGCCTCTTCTAGTTCCTTGCATTGTTCCTCTTTAGAATGCCAACAGTGTCAAGGCTATATACAGTCAAATTATATGTCCCATTTTCTGCTGCAAGCATAATTTGTTCATTATGGCTGGTTCTAGGTTATTTGAGCATAACACAATATGCTCATCTGTAATGTCAAAAAGATACTATTTTTGTATCTGAAAATATTTAGCAATGCAAAGTACTCCTAACTTGTTGTTATAATTTATCCTGACCTTTTGCATCCAAAACACCAGACTGATTTGTAAGGGAAAGCTAATTATTTTTCCAGAATGCCTGTCACGTTAAAGTGACAATCACTAACATCCCTTTTACGTTACCTGTATCTTTTGATTTGCAGTACTTTCAGAGTAATATATGTATGCTAGCACATCTAAATGCATGCAAAATACATCTTTCAGTGATTCTGTTGTCATTTGCAGAATGAATCATCGGATTAACAGCTTCTGAGCTTAAAAAGAAAGGGCACCAGTGCTGCTTAAAAAAAAAAAAAAATTAAATCCCTTAGATTTCCCAAATATAACCACGTTCCTACCCTCCCCCCAGCTCTACTGCGTTATGCACAAGCAACTGAATTAACAGTATTGTTGTTAACACAGTAAAACACATACTGTAAGAATAAGAGCCTTGGAGCATTTTCTGTTGCAGGCTCCAGTCCGCTATGGGAAGTCCATGCCTGAACTTGCCGGCAGCCCCCGCGGGCGAGCGCTGCATCTGCAGTCTGCGGGAAGCACCACCCCGCTTCCAGAACGTTCGGGCAGAGTCACCCGCACCCCCTGGCTGTGCCTTCCTCCCTCTCACACCACTCGCTATGACAAAGCTCAGTTTCAAATGCAAAGCGTTTTCACAGAGAGGAGGAGCCACTGATTAGGGAGTTAGAAACGCACCAGCTCAGTTACGCAGGGCAGAGGGGTGATCCCCTGACCAGCGGCAGCCTCTGTCTCCGCGCACAGGGCTCGCAGCCGACCCCAAATAAAGTCCAGCGACCCTTCAGCAGCCTCCGGAGTACTGGATTTGGGCGGGATTTCTTTTCTTTCCAGCTTGGGCTTTCCGCCCCCCCCCGCCCCCGCCTCGGGTTGGGGGGGGGGACGGGAGCATGGTTTGTTTTGTAGTTTGTTTGTTTTCAATAGGAGACTCTGAAACAACAAATCATAATGTACTCAATCATAATTCTCCGGTGACTGCCACTACAGAAAAAGCCAAAATGTCTGCCTGCCTTTTCCACGTTTTGCCTGTGACGGTGGTAAACGCCTAAAAGCTATTAGATTCTCAGAGCCAGGTCTCTTCCTCCAATAGGTAAACGACTTCCTACTCCCCCACGAGAAGTGACCCTAAAGAGCAAATGTTGCTCTGTAAGACCAGCCGTGTTCAAAATAACTGCTATTAATTGTATGGGTTCAATAGGTATTAATCGAAGACAACATCTTAAAATACGAGTTCAGTTCTCTCAAAATAGTTAGAGAAAAAAAGTCATACAAAATTATTTTCCCCAATCCAGACGATTTTAAATATTGAAGCATTTAACTGACAAAGTTTAGCTAAAATAAAAGGAAAAAAACCCATAAATCCAACCATGATGAATTCTATCACTACTACCTTGACCTAAAAAAACCAAACCAAATCAAAACAACAAACCTTAAACAAACAAAAAACACTCACCACAGAGCAAATGAAAATGAAAAGCTTGCTGACACCAGTCCAAAACATTATTTTCCCCACTTTTCTTCTCCAAAACAAAACACATCAAATTACTACTCACTTAAGAGTCAACTAAAACTTTAATAATTCCCAAAATTTTCTCACATTAGTGTTTGAAAGACACAGAAAATTATGTACATTTCTGAAGCGGAAAACTATCTATCAAACAATTATCTTAGCTGCTGTGGTTTATTTGAAGATATTTTACAGCAGAAGCCTGTATCAGCAGAAAGAACAGGAAGGGCAGGAAATGGGGGAGGGAGGACTGAAAAAAATTCTATCAGCTTTTCTGTTGTAGAAAAGGGGTGATGAAGTGTCTAAACCAGCTAAGTTTCAGGCTATAACAGTCTAATATGTTACACCTCCTTTTTTCTAGAAATGTAAAGTCCTCAGTATGAGTATTCTCATCAACTTCAAAACTGCCACATTTTTCTCACTTAAATTTACATGCAGAATTTTGTTATTTACTAAACAGCTGACTGATCTCAATCTGCAAAGCAAGATGACGGAAGACAGTAAAAAATTCGGCTTACTCATAATTCCTTCAAATACACTATGTGCTTAAAAAAAAAATCTAAATTTTACAGTCAAAAAATAAAGGTCCAATTCAACTGTTTAATAACAGCCATAATGTGATTAAGATTCCAAACAGTTCTAAGAACTTGGTAACTATTTACTTCCACCTAAAGAACCAAACGAGTCAGCTGTTTTAAAGTGTTATCTATATATTAAGTAGTATTGCATTCATTCAACAGTCTGTTGCAGTCCATTTCAAATCCTGCCTGAAGTTGTTTGCTCCTGTAATTTCTGTCAAAATAGATGAAGCAGTTGTGCAAACTGAGACAGTTCAGAACTTTAAGAGGAACATAAAAATAATCAAATCATGTTAGAATGGTTCCAAGCAAGTATGATTTAGTCATGAAAAACTACCCAAATAAGTTGGTGGATAAATGAAAAAACAAAGTCATTACAAGAAAATTTTTCTTTTAAAGTACAGCATTGCAGGGGGGGAAAAAAAAAGGAATTTATACACTTTTTCAGAGTAAGCTACTGGTTTTCTTTTGGAAATTGTATTTCTCTTGGAAAATCACGTAGATTTGAGACTACTACCCTATTAGAAATTTATTCAACTCCTGATAGTCTGTCCTTCAAGTTTACCAATCAGCAGTACAAAGCTAATTTTTCTAGAATATACAGACACAAGAATACTGACCGCAGTCTGACAACACAGCCTGCATTAAAACTGTATAGCAATCAATTCAGTTGAAGTCATTACTTCATTACACACACCTATTTCTATTTTAAAGCACGAAAATCTAATTTATGTATTTAATAAAAGTGGTGGTGGTAGGGGGGGTGTTTTAGCATCCACTCAAGTACCCTGTTCCTTTGCACATAAATTGGTGGTTTTAATTTTCTTTTTGATTAGTAAGACCCAAACTATTAGCACCATGGGAGTGAAGAAAGAAGAGATTATGCTTTCAGCTACTAGTACTACCATAAAAAAACCATGACAATGTACTTGGATTTCTGAAAATGGGAATGTATCCCACATGCAAAACCTACCATACTTTTAGCATTCCAACATCTACTTCAGGAAAGAAAAAAGAAAACCAACCAACAAAACCCCAAACCAAACCACGCTACCCATGCAGTTTATAACACTAGAGCTCCCTGCTGGGCCAGTCAGTCATTTAGTACAGCACTTCCAAAAATGGATCTGTGTTCAAAATGGCCTGTTAAAAAGCAAAGGAAACCAAAACCAAAGGGAATGGGAAACACAGAGAGACAAGAGCTTTTCTCTGAGCTCTGACAATCGCTCCATACCTTTTCTGCAAAATGGGAGTAAGCTTACTCAGCTCAAAGAAAAAAACACATGGGCAACAAAAAGTCACTGAAAGGACTTTTTTATAAAAGACAAGAGCTTTTTATAAAAGACATGGTCTGAAAATGCAGTATTTTATTCAAATGTAATACATATGAAAAAACACCCTTATAGTGATTGTCCAAAATACTCTACTTTTCACGCTTCCATTAAAGCAGAGTTTAACAAAGAAATCTTATATAAATATTGCCCAGTGCTCTTTGTTTTGTTGATTTGTCTGCTGTTTTCTTTTAAAAACCCCCAACCAATCAAAAACCCAACTCCCAAAAAACCAACAAACCACCACAGGATGTGTATGGTAAAGTATATTTTAGACATAAAATTTCATCCCTTTCAGAGATTATAAAGTAGGAGTTTGGTGATCTCAAAGAATGAAATGTTTCTGCTTCCTGTGAACAATGTAAGTTACTAACATCTGGAACTAATGAACAATAACTGACTGAACACTCAAACGTCAGTAATCATTCACAAGACTAGAGTAAGGATAGCTCAGTATCTTGCAGAAAACCAGAAAGATTATTGTTGCACTACATTATTACGCTACATTAATTAGATGAGGTAAATGTATGGCAAAACTTCAAATTTTGTCAAGATAAATGTGTTTAATTGGAATTTGTGGTTTGAATTTTCAGACATTTTAAAGGACCCAGACATTCCCAGGATCTTAACTATTTTACCCAATCAAAAAAAGCCACTATGAACTAAAATTTGGTGTAAATCAAATTCACAAAACAAAGTTCCACTAACAATTAAAATAATAAAACTAACTACCTGCTTTTCATCACCACTTCTGACCACATACTTGCATTACTCTTATCTCTTATCCTAAAGCCGAAAAATTCTACAACCACTTACTTAGAAATTTACTGTTAATTGAAGTCACCAATCCATCTCTCATCTTAAAAAAATCTGTATTTTACTGACTTTATTTCTTTTTATCAAATGAACAAAATAAACATGGAGAAGCATCTCCTGAGAATCTGACATGCAATGTGTGCACAGAATATTCAGTGTCTTTATAAACACTGTGTTGCCATTAACTGTGTAAGACAATATATGTGAAAAGACATTCAATAGTAATTTAACCACCAAGTGCTTCGTTATAGATTATACTGAAAGCAGAAATTCTGAAGAAGGACTAAACTTGTTGGCATTTAGACTAGCTTTCACAGCCCTAGCACTAAGTTCAACTTCAGCCAGGAAATAGCATGAGCTGCCCACTGGTGAGTTACCCAGCTCATCTGCTGCTCCTGGTATTTCTGGAGAACTTCAAGAAGTTTCCTGTTTATGTACTCTTGGTTTAACTTATGTACAGCTTAGAGAACCCATGAAGACCTGAACTAGGTATAAAACATAGAACAAGAAAATTATATAGAGAGTCATGAACAAAAATGCCTTCTTTCTTCTCTTCTGTTGTCCAACTCTCCAGTGAAAAAGAGCATTACTTTTCTCCTACCTTCATCTCCCAGGACACAAACAGTACCTTCTAATGAGTTTTAAGGATGACAGCTAGGTCACCAACCAGTACCACACAGCAGAATACATGAGGCCATGTGAAACCACTAACACTTTGAAACTCAGATTTCAATGAAGTTATGCAAAAGAAATTACAATAGACCTCAAAAGGTCCATCTTCTGATTTGTAGTAATTCCATCAAATTTGTAGTATTATTCTTGAGTAGCAAATAAGTGCTACCTGCAAAACAGTTAACATTCATGTAATCATTGTTTTTCTAATGTATTTATATAGGCATTGTAATTATCTACCATTGGAAAAGTTGCACATGAAAACATGATAATCAAATCTAATTGCTTGGTTACAAAAATTTAATAAAGTTTGTAAAGAGTTTGTCTAATTTTTCACTTAAAGTATGAGGAAAGCATTTGAAAAAGGGACACCACAGTATGAGTGCTCTTCTGGCCTGCTGAGAAGGTAAGCCAAAACAAAGTAATTTTAGTAGCAAGACAGGTATGATATTTGACCTGTCCTGTCTCATCTAATATGTCCTGTAACTGAGACAAGATAGAGGTCTGTGAATTAATTCAGTGTGAAAACAAAGAGAAAACAAAAAAAGCACAAACCAAAAAAACCAAATGAAAACTGAACTCCAAAAACCAAACCAAACCACAGACAAAAAAAATCAACAAAAAACCGAAACCCACTACAATTGACCGAAAAAAAAAAAAGACAACAGCATGGCAACGTGTTTTCTATAGCTTAGAATTAGTTGTAAGTATGCCTAACCAAGGTTTTAAATTGCTTCTCAGCAGCTGACGAGGTGCTCACCTCTAAGGTCTCGAGCACGTGATGGTAGCAGCTCTGTTCATTTGCACACAGTCAAGATGATCTGCTACACTGAAGAACACTTTTTCAGCCATTCTGAAACTGCTTTGTCTCCACTGTACTGAAAATAAGATGGCTGCAGTGTTCACTCAAGCCAATCAGTGACAATTCAGCAGGAGGTAAAACATTTACACAGCAAAGCACCTCTGTCTTTACCACACTGCAACAAACTGCAGAGGTGGAAGGGGTGGGTATGTGTGAGCAGAGGAGTGGTTTCTTTGACAGGCAGGAAGTGGTTAATGCACAGCTGCAGCGCTGCAGCTTCCTAGCACCACTGGTAAAGAGAAAATCGAAATAAATCAAAAAGGAGCAAGAGGCAGCCCTGCTAGGCCTGTGATCCAGGTTTGTATAACATGCTTCCAATCTCCCACAACTGCAAGGCAGTTCAGAATTCATGAATTCACATCACATATTAACAGTCACGGATCCAGAGCCGGAACACGCACAGAGCTGACAAACATTAGGGAATACTTCTCAAGAGCAGGCTCACTTCAATGCTTCTAAAAAAAAAAAAAAACCAAAAAACAAAACCAAACCAAAACAACCCAATTAAGAAGTCAATCTACAGCTTTGTACTGCTCCATCTACTTTGAAATAGTCCACGATATTAGTTGCCCAATAGAAATTTTAGTTGGGGAGGAAAAAAGGATGTTCACTTTACAGAAAA